>VZUI01003656.1:0-12803 GCA_013401135.1 Cettia cetti
GATGGATGGATGGATGGATGGATGGATGGATGGATGGATGGATGGATGGATGGATGGATGGATGGATGGATGGATGAATGAATGGATGAATGAATGGATGGATGAATGGATGCATGGGTGGATGGGTGCATAGATGGGTGGATGGATGCATGGATGGATGCATGGATAGATGTATGGATGGAGCAAAGCCTTGCCATCACTCCTGTGCCATGGTAGTGCTCATGATTGAAGCCTGCAGGGCTGGTTTTATCATTCAGATGATCACAAGGTGGGTGAAAAATCCCACTTTGGTTCTGTAATTTAGACTGTGCCACATATATGTATACCTACTATACTGCGTATCTTAGAAAATGACAGTATGGAGTAAGGGTCTGCTGAATGCTACACCTCATTCAATGCTGGAAGTTCTGGGGGACAGGCATGTGGGCAGGGCTGGAAGGAGCAGGGAGGGTTAGAAAAAGACATGGAGGAATCTGGAGTAGTGAGGTGAGGTCTAGGGCAAAACAGCAGAGGAGGGAGCCCAGCTGGGAAGCCCAGTGTTCAGATAGGAGCTGGCTGTCCAGCTTGGCCAGGACCAGGCCATGCATACCCTCAGTCTCCAACTAGTTCATGTTGTCCAGTCATCCAGGTGATCCACATCTACTTAGCTGTGTGGCATCAAACCATGCCTTTGCTGCCTGATCCTGGCCCAAGGTGTTGAGGAAGAGCAAGGGTGATGGGAATAAAGCTCTGGGGGTGCTGCGGAGGAAGCAGACACACCAGCACAGGGATGCCCGCACGGAGCACAGATCCGGGAGCCCACTGCTCCACCTGCACTCCCTGCAAAGGTCAACCCTTGAGTTTGAAGTGTCCGCTTCTCTATCTTTGCTGACTTCCCAGAGAAAGGAAGTTTCGGGCTTGACCAGCAGATGTCTCTGTGAAGCCACGTCGAGCTGAAAGCGGCGGCAAAGCAGGAGGAGAAGACTCTGCTGGGGAAGCTCAGACCTGCAACAAACTGCTGCGGTGGAGGGAACCCTCCCTTTACTCTCACCGCTGCCTCAATTAGCAGCACCCTATTACAACCCTCCGGCAGCTATTTAAGCGCTGTTTCCTTTTGGAGCAGCTCAGATGCAGGTAGTAGACGTCTGCCTGGCTTTCAAGGCAGACTGCAAGAGATCCGGTGTGAAGAGTCTCTTCTCCCCTGTGAGCTCTGCCCATCACCGCATCTCCTTCAGCAGGAAGACCCAGCTGAATTTTCTCAGGTCTACAGGATGGGCCAGTGAGTGGCCAAACAAATTGGTTTAGGAAGGGACATGGTGTTGCTCCTGGCTCCCTGCCCTGCTGCCTGATTTGCCTGAATAGGTGGAAGTTGAGGGCATTCAAAGGCACAAAAGCAGGTGGGAGTTTTATTCTGTTATATATGAGTAAGTAATACATTTGTAGATGTGTTTCTTGAGGGCTTCCAGCCTCCAAAATGTGAGATTAGCAGGAAAGAATAATTTATCCAGATATACAATAAAAGCAGAACCGAGTCTTCGCTCCCAACCCCATTAACCTCGCCACGGTTTCTGCACTTGTAGCAATTTAAGAGAGAGAGGGACAAAATACTGCATGAAGAAGCTGTTGCTGCAATGTTTGGGCACCTGGGTGCTGTCAGCTTCATCCCTGCCCATGCAGTGCCAGCTGCTCTTGCTGATGGAACTTTATACTTGGGACCAAGCCCTGGGCACTGCGGTGCTGCCCCGGGTCAGGCTCACTCACGGGTTGAGACGCTGTCGGAGGTGGGAGGGCTCCTGGCTTGCTCCTTCAGGGCCACAAGGGTGACAGTGTACTCTTCTCCTGGCTTCAGCCCCGTCTGGTTGAAGGTGGTGACACTGCTGGGGAGCTGGGCGATCACACCACCCTCATTATTCTGTCAGGGAATGAAACAAGCATTAACCCTCCCCCCACCAACTGGTGCACGGAGAGGAGGTGCCCCCCATCCTTCCACGGCCCACTCTGCATCCCTAAATCACACTGTCACCTTGGCACAGCCCACCATGGAGGGAGAAACCTTGGGATGAAGTCACCCACCAAGCGTGGAGTACTCGTGTTGCTGGGCTGCAAAATCCTCTCCATCCCTCCTCCCTCCCCAGCTTCTGTATTTTGCCATTTGTGCCTCTGCTGTTCTCCAAAAGAAGAAAGATGATTAAACCAAAGCCTTGGCTGGACTTGTTTTTCCTGCTCTTCAGGTGCCAGGAGCCTTTTGTTGTTGAGGTATAGGTATGAAGCTGTGAGGTCTTTATTTTGCCATCCCCTGCTTTTTAACCATCTTTTGTACACTCATTTATGCCTTCGGTTTTGCCCTGAAAAACTGTAAGGCTTTAAACAACTGCACATGTCACCTTTCCTGCCAGTGTTTGGACAAAGAATCTTTTCTTGCTGCTGTCTTCACTAATAACATGCTAAACAAATCTTTGCACATGACTCCCAATTCATATTCATCTCTTTTCTCATTAAAGAGGAAATCTTCCATTTTAGTCGTCAATTGCCATTTTACCTTTCCTAATTTTCTTTGCTAAATCTGTCTTCTCTTTGTCTTTTTCCCACCCCATCCCCAGTGCAGGCAGCAGATGGGCAATTCTGACCCAGCTTTTGTGGGGGTGAGAGCATCATGAAGACCATGGAAGGAGAGTGGAAAGAGCTCTGCAGGAAGCTGCAAGCATCCTCGTTGAGCTGCTGAGGACCAAATTAGCATCTTCTCACCCAGTTTTGGGGAAGACAGGGAGGTCAATTTTTCTCATAGAGGTTGTGATGCTGCAATTATAACTCTGTTGGGTTTTGCCATTGGGAATGGCTTTGGGGTTTGTTTGAGGTGTGGCAATGTTTTGCATGTAGCCAAGCAAGCGCTGCTTGCAGGGCAGTAAAGGACACAGCATCCTCTGCTTAATTTTAGGGGAAAAGATGATGATGGAGATCCAGGAGAGGCCAATTTTGGCAGCTGATGGGCAGGAGCATGACTGTGACTTTGTTTGGTCTCATGGATTTGAAAAATTTAAAGCCCAGTGAGCTACATTCCTTCCCTACCCCAGACCCTGCATCCAGGAACAGCCATCCTTTTGCATCTTATCTGCCTTTAAATCCCAAGACCTTTCCATGTATTTTTAAGTTTAAGCTTAAAAATGGAAAAGAGAATCAATGGTTTGCATTTAACTGCTTTGGGGGGACGCTGTTCAGCTTAATAGTGAAATGTTTGAAAGAGCTATTTTTTCCTACCAAAAGATTTTCTCTGATATTGCTATATTTTTCAGCTTTAATCCTTAATGATCACCTGATAGTGACTGAAAATTATCCCAGGGTCTACACCTGCATTACCTCTTCAAATTCTGACATAATTTGTATGTGGATGTAGCCAACATTGCATCAAGAATCTTCCAGCAACTCTTTGGAAATGAGAAAATTGTGTTAAGGCAGTTGGGCCCTTGCTTTGTGCTGTGTAATGACACTTTATAGTTAAGAGTATTTAAAACCTTGGGGCCAAATTCTGCAGTTTTCCACTGCCCAGAGCTGCCTTTGATTCCAGCAAAGGTTTTGTACAAGTGAAAACGTCATAATTGAGCCCTTCATCAGCATTTCTTTTACTGCTGGGGCTTGAATACTCTTGTAAAGAGGCTCCATATACAATTGAAGCTATACTTATGGCTAAATGGTGTCGAAATTATGAATATAGATTAAATACTTGATGTACAATTTTTGTTGCTGCGCACAGAAAATGCGGGGTATTTAGGGCAACATTTTTATCCTTTCATCTTTTCTGGCACGATCTCTACCTGCTCGTCACCGCGATTAAAATTCCATGGCAGGAATTAAGCGCGCGTGTGACTTGGGGATGCTGAAGGTTGTTGTCTAAGAGCCAGCAGCTGCTCACTTTGATCCAGGCTGCTTTGGGGAGCTTAGTGGAGAGAGCAGGGCATGGAAGAGGAGGAGGAGAATGGAGATGGAAAGGAAAAAGAGGGTGCAACAACAAGAGGCAGCAAGGCTGGAAGGTTTTTTTTCACATCACTGGATTTTTTGGGGGACGTTTCTTTGAGGATATGTATGGTTTGACACAAAAAACTAATGGGGAAATGCAGGCTGGCAGTGTCTGGGGAGTCTGATGTGCAGCACACAGATGGCAAACACAGGCTGGGTATTTTGGGAAGGGAGTGATTGGAAACTGCTTTAGGATCCACTCACTGGGTGCTTTCAGGGTATGCCCTGCAATGCCGTGGGTGTGGCAGCAGTACCTTGGGAATGAAGCTGATCTCCCAGCCGTCGAAGGGGAAGGAGAAGGGCTCCCACTGCACCTCTGCCGTCGTCTCTGTGATGGTCTTGAACTTCAGCCCCTGGGGTGTGGCCAGGTCTGGAAGGGAGCAGGGGTGGTGAGCAGAGCGGGGTGGGTGTGCACATGCTGTTGTACCCACCCTGCTCCCCGTGGGTATTTTGTTATCTGGGCAACAAAAACAGGGAAACTTTTGGGAACTGTTAACAAAATTCCTTTTTTCCTGCCCCATGTGGAGTGGAGGGAAAAGAGGGAAATGCCTGGACCTGTGGACACTGAAGCATCCTATTGCACTATCATGTGAACAGAATGAATGATGGGGCTGCAAAGGGGTGTCTGGATAGTTTCTGGTTTTTCTCTGCCCTCTGTATCCTTAGTCTCCAAGAAACCCTTCTGGAAGCTGGCATTACAGCTTGATACTCCTGTTTTCTTCTGTGCATCAGAGTCCTGGTCAGGACTGTTTCTCCTCATGCACAGCAGCATCCCCTCTTGCTGCATTATCACCTGTATCACGGGGAGTCATCACAGGGAATCATCCGTTCAGGAGTGGGAGAAAAACCTGAGACTTCTGTGTTATATTGTAGGATTTTCTCTGAGGAAAAAATGTAATGTTTTGGGCCACATTCTGCAGGCTTCAATCAAACTCTGGAAGCTTTTTCTTCTTTTTAGACAGTCAGGTTTTCATCCGAACTAAGTCTTTCTGAAGAGGATGGACACATTTCCTTCTTTCCTGTATTCCTATACAGATACCTTTTTTTTCCCCTTCTTTTTTTCTTTTTCAAGGCTCAAGTTTGTGCTGCTAGAAGGGTTTTATGGAAAAAGTGAGCCAGCCTGAGCGTCCCCTCAGGATACACGAGTAGCAAGCGACAAATGCAGTAGGATACTTACTAGTCATCACCTTGGCGCTAACGGGGATGCTGAAGACGTCACTGATGACTGCGTAGATGCTGACATTGTAGGCAACACCAGGCTCCAGATCCGTGATGGTGATGCTGCTCCAGTCCCCGGGCACCCTCTGCTGGAGCTGGGTGCCCCCCGGCACCGCGGGCTGGTACGAGACGACAAACTTGGAGGCTGCCCCGGGGCTGTCCCAAGCCAGCTCGATGGAGCTGTCGCTGATCCCCGTCACCCGCAGGTTTTCAGGAGGAGACACTGGCGGGAAGGGCAGAGGTACGGAGAGTGTCAGGGTGTGCGTGGCTTACTCTTCCACTCCCGTGGGACGGTGTGCAGGTGTGCTGGTGGGACAGGGGCCCGGGCTGGGGGTTATGTGCTATCTGTGGTTGTGTGAACAGCTATAGCAAGGAGAACCTGCTGCAGGAAGGGTTTAGCCCCCTCGTTGGGATGAACCTTACTAGCTTTTTGCTCACCTGCCAAACTTTTGCCCGCGGTGTCTGTGGGGACAGGGCCAACAGGGAGGCAGCCACACCGTGGGGCCTCAGCGTCTCCTAAGGGATGCGCACTGCCGGGTTTGGATTTCTCCCAGGCTTCCCGGTGCTCCTACGGGAATCTGGGCACCTCGAAACCCTTGCTGATACACTAAAGTCTGGCTGTCCTCACACATCCCCCCTCTACCTGCCGAGCAGTCCTGCCCGTCATAGCCTTCCTCGCAGACGCAGAGCCCGTCCCGGCAGAGCCCCCGGCCGCTGCAGGCCTTGGGGCAGTGCAGCCTGGCGCAGTCCTCGCCGGCGAAGCCCTCCCGGCACACGCAGGTGCCGTTCACGCAGTCACCGCGGCCCGAGCAGTCGCGGGGGCAGCGCAGCTGCGAGCAGTCGTCCCCGGTGAAACCCTCCTCGCACACGCACTCGCCGTCCACGCAGAGCCCGCGGGAGCCGCAGCCGGCGGGGCAGCGCAGCTGGGAGCAGTCCTCGCCCCCGTAGTCGTTGTCGCAGATGCACTGGCCCTCCAGGCACACGCCGCGGCTGGAGCAGCCCCGGGGGCAGCGGGGCTCCGAGCAGTTGCTGCCTGCCCAGCCCTCCATGCACACGCAGCTGCACGACTCCAGGCTGAAATTCCCGTGGCCGCTGCACTGCGGGATGTAATCCAGCTGCCCTGCAAGGATGCAGGACCGAGGGTCAGAACCCACCGGGTGGGAGGTGGAAAATCGTCAGTTTTGGTCTCAGGTCAGCCCTCTGAAGGGCTAGAGAAGGGGGGCGGGTGTGGGGCAAGGGGGGCGGGTGTGGGGCAAGGAGGGGTGGACCTCCCTCTGAGCATGCCCGGCTCTGGAGATCTGATGGCTTTGGGGCTGAAAGGGGAAGGATTGGTGGTATGGGGTCGTGGTGGGTGTGGGTGGGTCTTTGCCTGGGGAGCAGTGGCCTCCGTATCTATGGGTGCCATCAGCCTTGTGGCGGTGCAGGTGCTCCTTTGGGTTTCTCTCCAGCTCAGCACTCAGTTGATAGGAACCTTTTACTGGAAAAAAACCCCCACCTTCCCTGGCCAAACCCTCTGCACCAGCCAGGACTCCTCTAGTCTCCCACTTCTCCTTTTCCTAGATGAGAGATCCCAGTCTGCTTTCTCTCTCTCCTGTGCAAAGTAGGGATGTACCCAAAGACATCATCTTCATCCCTATCCTGGTGAATCTGATTAAGCAAGAGCTGTTGGCTTTGGACACACTGAGGTTGTGGAAAAGCAGGGACAGCACATGGGCTCTGTGGCCAGCACCTCTAATGCCCCCCCTTCACCTGGCAGCCTTGCACAGGATGCTGTGGGGTGAGGAGGGTTGAAGGGGATGAAGGCACCAGTCACTGATACTGCTGATGCTCCCCTGTTTAGCCCCGAACCAGAGCCATTGCTCCAGCTAAGGGTTTCTCCCAGGCAGGCTAACGTTTCCTTGCTGATTTTTACTGCTTTTCCTCACGTGAACCAAGGAAGAACAGAAACCCTTTCTGTGCTTCCTCCAAATCGTGGGAAACCTTTGCACCCCAAAGACCCCCAAGCCCCAGGACTCTGTCTCCAGCTAAATTTTCCATCCTAGCTGACCTTTCCAAGCAGCTCTTCCAATGGGGGATATAGCAGATGCACATGTAAGAGCAGCTCAGTTACATGCTGTTCCAGACAGATCCATTTGGGTTACTTTGCAGGACAATTCCCATCCAAACTGCAAATACTGGGAATGCCAGTCAGGATCTCTTTAGAGCTCAGCCTCTAGTTAAGTTATCAAAAAATGAGAGAGGATGCTTGTAAGTGTGCTGGAGGAAGGAGGCTTTCCTCAGGGAAATGCCTTGGGTGGTGGGGTAGGGATCCTGATCTCCATGCAGTGCAGTGAATTGAAAGCAACTCTGGTAAAAATAAATGAAATTACTCCAGTTTTAGCTCGGCACATCTGGGATGGGAATGGGGACTCCACCAAGCAATGAATGTTTAATGGGACTGTCTGCATATGTTGCAAGTAACCCAAATAGGCCCATCAGAGTTTCAAATTAATTCCTTGAAAACAGGTTTCTCCCATAGCATTTCCTACGTGATTTTAACCCTCACTTTGCACAGACTGCTGTTTCCAGTTTTGTCTTAGTTATAAATGTGGCATTGGGAGGCATGTGGGCTGAAGCTGTGGCTGGGAAGGCATTGACATCCACTGGCCACATGATAGATGCCCACCCAAGCCACCTTGGTGTTTGTCCATCCTTGTTTCTCCCTCCCTGACCAGCACACCTTTGATGGAACTCTTGACCTGAGCATTGGTCACACCCATTTCATTTTAATGTGTCCTACACATAGAGGTGTTGGGGTATGACTGGAAAAATCACACTAATAGCTGCAAAACTTAAAATAAAACGGCAGTGAGTATTGGAGGTAAAAGGGTTGCTTTTAATTTCTCTTCCTTTCTGTTGCTGTTCTTGGTGTAAAAAGCAGTTTTGCCCTGTAAAGATGCCCTGTGTGGTTCTCCTTGCTTAGTGTTTTCCTCCCTGCAATGAGCCCTGGTGTGTTGAAGGCAGGAGCAGGGCTGGGCTACATTTGGGATGGATGCCCTTTGAGATGGCCCCTCTTCCTTGAGACAAGAAAAACTATCAGTAGCAGGCTCCTGTACCATGGAAATGCAGCTGCTAGCCCAAACCTTCCTGACCCATCTCATTTCAGCTGAATGCTGCTTTCCTGACCCTGAGGGACAGCTGAGGTGAAACAAGGGGCTGCCTTTCAGACATGGAGCAACCCCAATGGGACCTCTTGGAGGTCTCCACAAAAGCACAGCGTTTTATTCAGGTGAAATATCATGTTGATGGGTTTGTGCCTTTTTTTTTTTTTTTTTTTTTTTGGGAAGGGGGGGATTGGGCTGGGCACTCACCGGGCAGGAGGCAGAGGGAGCAGGCCAGGAGAATCCCGCTGGGAATGGCCATGGAATCGCCGGGCGCCCCAAGCCCCGAGCATCGGCGGGACTGGCAGCTCCGATCCCGGATCCCTGCCCTTATCCCAAACTTTTCCCGGCTCCCTGACAGCGGGAGAGCGCTGGGAGGGAGTGGGAGGGGCCGGGGGAGCGGGGAGGAGGGAAAGGATGGGAATGGGGACGGCCCCGAGCAGCCGCGGCACCCTTTAGGGAGCGGATTCCAGCCGGGAATTCCGGCCGGGAACCAGCTCTGCCAGCCAGGAATTCCAGCCGGGAATGAGCTCTGCCAGCCGGGAATTCCGGCCGGGAATCAGAGCTCTGCCAGCCGGGAATCAGAGCTCTGCCAGCCGGGAATTCCAGCCAGGAATCCTGGGATGAGGTGCAGTGAGAACGGGCACAGCCTCCTCCAGGTAGTGCCAGCTTTTAGGGAGCGGATTCCAGCCAGGAATTCCAGCCTGGAATCAGGGCTGTGCCAGCCGGGAATTCCAGCGGGGAATCAGCTCTGCCAGTCAGGAATTCCAGCCAGGAATCCTGGAATGAGATCCCACAGGAAAGGATGGGAATGGGGCTGGACTTTTCCAGCCATGGCACCATTTAGGAGGATTCCAGTTGGGAATTCCAGCCTGGAATGAGCTCTGCCAGCCGGGAATTCCAGCCGGGAATCCCATTGGGATCCCACCCCTGCCCAGGTGTCAGGAAAAGAGGGGGAAGGCTGGGAGAGAGGAGAGGGAAAATCTGGGAGGAGGAGGGAAACCGGGAAAAACGGGAAAAACTCGGGGGGAAAAGGGAGGGAAAGGGGGGGGAAAGGGTGGAAAACTGGGGAAAAAAAGGGAGGAAAACCTGGGGGAGAATTTGGGAAAGAGAGAGGGAAAAACTGGGGGGAAAGTGGGAGTGGGGAGGAGAAATCCGGGAATGTTCCATCCCAGGGACCGCGTTCAGCTGGACGCAGATCTGGGAATGACATCAGCCATTCCCGAAGGGAAGATCCCGTGTTTTTCCCAGGATTAAAATCCTTGGATGACTCCTGAAAAACCCTGGAGCAGCGGCAGGAGGAGGAGGAGGAGGCTGCCCCCAGCTGACCCCGGGATCCTGGAAAAGCTTTGGTTTGTCTGGAAAAAAAAAACCCCAAAAAACCCCTGGATATCAGGAATTGCTCATGGAATCACGGAATTGGGAGCTCATCCCATCCCAGCCCCTCTCCCTGGATCCAAATCCCAGCTCCTCCAAACCCCGCTGGATTTTTTGGGGTCATCCCGGGAGGTTTTCCAGGTTTTTCAGTTTTTCCAGGCTCCAGCTGTTCCCGCTGATCCTGACCTTGGCCGCGGCTGCCTCGGGAGTTTGGGAAGAGCCAGGCTGGAAACCAGGAATGTAAACACAGGCCGGGAATGACAACAAATCCCCAAATCCCCAAATTCCCAGATTTCAGCGCAGGAGGAGCTGGGGGGAGGGAGGGGACGCAGGGATTTTATCCCACTCCAGAGGCTCTTCCCGTTTTCCAGGGAAAAGATGGATGCTCAGGAACACCAAACCCCACTCCAGAGCGGGATTTGGGATGGGGATTTGTCCCTCGGGATTCCCGGGAGCAGCTCCAGGCACGTGGATCCACGTGGATCCCTCATTCCCGATCCAGCTGAGCTCAGAGCTCCGGGGATTTGGTCCAAAAAAAAAAAATAATTTGGAAGCAGAATTCCAGCCTCTCCCACAGCGTCAGCTCTTCCCAGAATTCCAGCCTTTCCCAGAGCCAGGAAAAGAGGGATCAGCACCCCCAAATATTGGGATGGATCCTGGAATCTGCTCCCAAAAATCTGGGATGGATCCTTGGATCTGCTCCCCAAAATTCTGGGAAGGATTCTGGATGTAGCTCCCCTAAAATGCTGGGATTTACTTCCCTCAAAATCCTGGGGTGAATCTGGGGATCACCAAAATTCCAAAATTCTTGGATGGATCCTGGGATCAGGCCCCAAAATGTTGGGATAGATCCTGAGATTTCCCCCAAAATTCTGGGATGATCCTGGGATTTTTCCCCCCCAGATTTTGGAATAGATCCTGGAATCAACTCCCCAGACATTGTGGGATGGATCCTGGGATTTCCCCCCCCAAAATCTGGGATGGGTCCTGGGATCCTGCCCCAAAAATTCTGGGATGAGTCTTGGGATTTTCCCCCCAAGTTCTGGGATGGATACTGGAATCAACTCCCCAAATATTGTGGGATGGATGCTGGGATTTTCTCCCCAAAATTCTGGGATGGATCCTGGGACTTTCCCCCCAAAATTCTGGGATGGATCCTGGGATTTTCCCCAAAAAATTCTGGGATGGATCCTGGGATTTCCCCCAAAAAATTCTGGGATGGCTCCTGGGATCTGCCCCCACAATGCTGTGGTGATCTCTGGGATCAGCCCCCAGAATTCTGGGATGGCTCCCGGAAAACCGAGCGGGACTGGGAGATGGGGGGGAGGGTGAAAATTTTGGGAATCCTGGTGGGAATGAGGTGCTCCCATCCCTGGGAACTCTGGGAATCCTCAGCTCCCCCCACCCTGCATCCCAGGGAAATTCGGGAACGCTCCCGGAGCGAGGGGAAAACGAGGAGCCGAGCCAGAGGTGTCGGGTTTGCCTCCAAAATTCCCAAACTCATCCATCAAACATCGGATCCGGGCATGGAAAACGCTCCTTGAATTCCACGGCCCGGGATTCCTGCCAGGAGCTTTTTTCCATGCTCGATTCCGGGGTTTTTTATTCCGGAGCTGCCACCAGATCCCGCAGTTTCCAACCCCGGAAATTCCGTTCCCATGGAATCCCAGATCCCAGCCCGGGGAGCTCCAGGGTGAGGAGGGGTGGGAAATTCCGGTGGAATTCCAGAGGTTCAGGTGGGATTCCTGTCGGGATGCCCCGTGCTGGCCTCATTCCTATAGGAATCCCTAAAGGAGACGGATTCTGGGATATGGAAACTCTGGGAATTTCCTGGAGGCTCCCACAGCTCAGGGAGTCCATGGGATCCAGTTGGATTGGGAATATGCCCCCCCCCCCCCCAGCAGAAATAAAAATTTAAGTCTACAATATACTGAGCAGGAGATGGAAAACATATTTATCCCCACAGAGTTACAGAGAACCTTGACCAGGAGATCCTCTGAACATTTGGGGAGGAAAACTAACCTTGGGAGACTCTTCAAAAAAGACAGTGTGAAGCTTATAGGCCCTGGTTTCCAATACCAAAAGAAGCAAACAGAGTGAAACTTCACTACAAAAATAAATACTTGGATCTTCATTGTACTTCTGAATGCTACATTAAGCATCAGTTCTTTTCAGCTGAGCAACAGCAATTTTTTTAGATTTCTCAAAGGATTTGGATGCTCTATTGTGGCCAGACTGTGATCTAGCTTCACTTCCCGCAAATTCATTTCAAATGCAGAGAAGCAACCTGCTACACAGGCATTTTGCAGACAAAAATAGTGCAGAGCCTAATCAGGAATCTCACGACAGGAAACAGGCCTTCCTATAACAGGAAGCGTAGGAAAGACTACTGGAGACAGCAGTCCAAAAGCAGCTGCCCTGCCAAAAAAGACAAAATGGCTGTATACTGGCAACTCTTGCAGCAGGAAATCACTGAATTAAGTACTCAATCTACTGAGCAATTTAGTGTGTCATCTGCTTCCTGGCAACAGATATTTGGAATCACTTTTACATTACATTTCAGCTGTATCTCATAATTGGGTTGAGTACAGTGTCCTCTCCAGTAGGCAAAGAGGTCAAGGTCAGTGGCTTCTCTGACTCCTACTCAAAAAAATATTTTTAACTCTTTTCCTTTCTTCATTTTCATCATTTTATCATTTCTAATTTAGGGGCCTGACATTCCTCTTTCTAGTCTGATTTGGGGCCAGGGCAGACTGAGTCACTGATACAAGTCTGCCAAAGTTGACTGTGGTCTCCATGGGACAGTACAACAGTCTGATAAGAGATAAATATCAGATCACAGTGAAACCAGGAAAAGAAAACCATGGATTCTCCCTATCATTTTTTTGATGGAGGAGACTTTCCAGGAAGTTTATTCTATGTAAAAAGATAGGGAAGGAGAGTGAGACAGAGAGGAAGACAGAAAGGGAGTGAGATGGAAAAGGGAATGAGAGAAAGGAAGAGAGAAAAAGGGAAGGGAAGGGAAGGGAAGGGAAGGGAAGGGAAGGGAAGGGAAGGGAAGGGAAGGGAAGGGAAGGG
>VZUI01003657.1:0-51591 GCA_013401135.1 Cettia cetti
GGGTTAGGGGTTAGAGTTATGGTTAGGGTTGGGGTTCGGGGATAAGTTTTGGGGTTAAGGTAAGGGGTTAGGTTTGGGGTTAGTGTTTGGGTTGGGGTTTGGGTTCGGGTTAGGATTAGGGTTAGGGTTGGGGTTGGGGTTATGGTTAGGGTTAGGGTTAGGGTTGGAGTTGGGGTTAGGGTTAGGGTTGGGGTAGGGGTTAGGGTTAGGGTTAAGGTTCGGGTTAGGGTGAGGGTTAGGGTTAGGTTTAGTGTTAGGGTTAGGGTTAGCGTTAGGATTGGGGTTGGGGTTTGGGTAAGGGTTGGGTTTAGTGTTGGGGTTAGGGTTAGGGTTAGATTTAGGGTTACGGTTAGGGTCAAGGTTGGAGTTGGGTTAGGGTTAGGGCTAGGGTTAGGGTTAGGGGTTAGGGGTACGGGTTAGGGTTAGGGTTAGGGTTAGGGTTGGAGTTGGGTTTAGGGTTAGGGTTGAGGTTGGGTTTAGGGTTATGGTTAGGGTTGGAGTTAGGGTTAGGGTTAGGGTTATGGGTTAGGGTTAGCGGTTAGGGTTATGGTTAAGGGTTAGGGTTAGGGTTAGGTTTAGGGTTTGGGTTAGGGTTAGGGGTTAGTGTTAGGGGTTAGGATTAGGGGTTAGGGTTAGGGGATAGTGTTCGGGGTTAGGGTTAGGGTCCGGGGTTACGGTTAGGGTTAGTGTTAGGATTAGGGTTAGGGTTAGGGGTTAGTGTTAGGGTTAGGGTCAGGATTTAGGGTTAGGGTTAGGGTTAGGGTTAGGCTTATGGTTAGGGGTTAGGGTTGGGGTTAGGGTTAGGGTTATGGTTAGGTTTAGTGGTTTTGGTTAGGGTTAGGTTTAGTGGTTAGGGTTAGGTTTAGGGTTAGGGTTGGGGTTCGGGTTAGTGTTAGGGTTTAGGGGTTAGGGGTTAGGGTTATGGTTAGGGTTAGGGTTAGGGTTAGAGTTAGGCTTAGGTTTAGGTTTACCTGACTTACTCTGCACAGAGGTAGAACGGTTCAAGTTTGCTGTGCTGCACAGCCAAACCCTACCTTGCTGTTTGACGGGCAGGGAAATTAGATGATACTTCCAGGCAGGTTGTTTTTAATGTGGTTTGCTTTCCTTTAAAAAATAGAAATAGTCTAATGTGTTTAACTGTGGGTTTATTATATCTCCGTTTTCAACCAGGGTTTATCCCATCCCCTTTATATTTTTGTAACGTATTTTGAATGAGCTTTCAATGCTGCCACATCAAGTGCTTTTTTAATGCAATTCTTCTGCTAGTCAGAAATATTAGTAATTAAATTCTCTCAAATACATTAGTGTAAAGCAGAGGGAGAACATCCCAATTCTATCAGCACTGGTGTTAATTATTTTAGGCAAGCTGTCATTTATGTTTTCTAAAGTGGATTTTGTTCTTGCAGTCAGGAACATTGCTTAGTGCAGAATTAATTAATCATTATAAATATAAAACCTGCAGTATCAGCTTCTGTGTTCAGTAAGGTTTCAAGAGGCAAGGTTGAAGGAGTCAATAGGCTGCTGTGGGGAATCATGGGGTTTTTTTCATCTGATACAAGGGCAATTAAATTATATGCCTAATCTTTACAGGAATATGTATTTAAAGCATCATCACAAAATATTAAAAAAAGAAAAAATGATAATTTATTGTGACTGGCAGCTTTTACTAATGCAATATTGTTTTAAAAATGCTGTATAAAACAAGATTAGTGAGGAAGAAACTGAAAAGGTAAATTTACCATAAATTTGAAGAGTTGTATTTAAAGGTGCCTTTCTCATTTTACCTCTTTGGAAAATAGTTGAGTCATTAATTTCCTCACCATAGTACAAACACCAGCATAAAGATCTACAAGACCACAAAAAAACCCAGATAATAATCCAACTTTGCCTAGAGCATGCTGTGTAAGAACTGAATGCCAGCACTTAAAACTATGGGGGTCATTTTACTAGAAGAGGCCAAGCAAGTCTGACAGCTCAGAAAAACTGGAATTAATATGAAATAAAGTAAAAAATTTAATCTTGCTATTTGGTAAAAGCAATGTTGTTTTTTTCTTTTCTTTACCAGCTCCCTTATTTTCCCCTTGGAAAGCAATTAAAGCACATTCTCTCTCAGTATAAAAGGGATGTGGTTTCATTGTCTAAGACATGCAATGACTTTGCACCAGCAGAAAATTGGCCAATTATTTTCTCATACAAGGAACAAAAATGTGATGTATGGTCAGTCACTTTGCTGAGTTTCTGACCATCATATTGCATGTCTCATTGTTTTACAATTTCGATAGGTTGGTATTTAATCTCCAAAAGCAATGGATAATATGGAACTTTGAGGAGGGGAGGGAAATCAAATCTACCTAGAGATACCTACTCAGAATCCTATGAAACACATGTTGACCTCCTGTTGAAAATTCACTCTCTACTTTCCAAAGGCATTCTCTTGACATGTAGGTTGTTTGTGATTGAAAGGTATAGGTCTATCTGTGCAATAGATAGTATTAATTATGTAAGCTTCCTCAGTTTTATTGTTTATTGTAAAAGATATTATTTCATTATTTGTACCATTATTTGTACCAATAATATCTTTTATTGTGAAAGATATTATTTCATTATTTGTACCATTAAAATTACATTTGTAATGGGATTTTAATTGATTTTGAATCCAATTTTAAAAATCCCTATTTTTAAAACACACCTCAGCTGCTGCCACTTTGAATCTGTGCCAAGCTGGCAGACTGTAACTCATTGTGTCATCATTGAAATGTCTTGCTGCAGTGCTGGAGTTAGGGATTCAGAAATGATCTGCATTTAATGCAGTCTCTTAACTTGCAGCCATTTCAGAACTTAGGAATGCTGAAATCTTCAAGAAGAATGCTACTGACAGTCAGTAGGCATCTGGTAGGATTTGTTTTACTTACTCTTGACACTTGATGAGCTGATAATTTTTTAAATATGCTTTTATTAAGGAGTGCAATTATTTTCCCAATACCTGCTTGGAGTTTGGTATTACCTCAAAACCTTATTTACCCAGACAAACCTAGGATTTGGAAAGCATGCAATTGATCAAATACAACTAACAAACATATTTCCTTGTCTTGGACACAACATAAATCCTCATCCAAACATCCACAAAATTTGAGGTGGCTAGAAATACGGCAATCATTCCTCCATTTGGGCTTCTTGTATCCACTCTATGCATCTCTCATGAAGCTATTTCCTGACCCTCTTATACCCACATTGATTAAAAACATGTAGAATTTGAGCTGACATGTTTTAGATAATTATCTGTTATAAGATAAACAGTGGTTATTTTATACATGCAAAAACCTTCCTTAGTATTTGAGAAAATTTAACATAAGCTCATTTGACTAGAAATAGGGGATATTGCTGCCCTCAGGCTGAAGCAAGAGCCTAACAAGCATTGCAGCCTGTAGTTCGTCTTCCAAGATCATGTATATTCTGGTATTGTGGATGATGATCTTGGTTCATGTTTCAATCTGTTCAGCTTTCCAGAGCAAACTTTCCATTAACCCAGAAGGTTCTAAAAGGTTAATTAATCACTGACTGAGTCTGAGGGAAATTTCAGCAAACTATTGCTCAAAAGTATTAAAGCACTCTTTACAATTGGCTTCAGGCAATATTACCTATTTCCAGGAATGGCTTTAACCCTCAGGCAGTAGTTCATTGTGGTTGGCCTCAAGTGCAGTCAATAATCTGTTTGCTATTAGGGCTTCCTAGTAATTGAATTTTGGTTTAGTGGAAGAACCAAGCATTTCAAAGGACAGCAAAAAAATCCCCAAACCCTCCATAACTCCCTTTGTTTTAAGTTCTATGATTTTGTATATTTTGAGAGCATTTTTGATAACCATGAAAAAATGGACTTAGAAAGGTGTTACCTACACCTGCTTCTGAAAACAAGAATTTGATTTGATTTCCTCCCTCCTTATAGGTGAGTCTACTAACCACTATGCTTTGAGACATTGATTTTTTTTCCTCTTGAAAATGTTCCACATTTCATAAAATGTTCAGACTCTAATTAGTGCAGAAGCTGGTACCTAACTACCAAGGCACACTTTTCTTCAGAGCTGTGCAAGTATTCACATAAATGAATGAAGAGGATATCAAGCCAGATAATGAGTCAGCTCCAGGACTGGTATGGTTATGCTGGTGCAGGGCTGTGCCCAGGCTAATTAGCTCATTTGAAGAGAAGAGCTAATTAACTCTGGAAGAGCAGTGAATGGCTGATTCTTGCATGCAGCTACTATTTCTGCCATTCACATCTGCAGTACCTGTGTAGTTCTGAGCTTACTGTGTAAACCTCTGGATGCAGCATTCCTCAGTGCAGGTCATCCTTAGGGAAAATGTACTATATGGATGCGCTTAACTACAGTAAATTTGTTGTTGGTCTTTTTTTTCATTCATCCCTTTCATTATTTTATCTCTGCCTTTGTTCATCATACATACTATAATACTGAAACCTGTTTAGCAGCACAAGTTCTCCCTCTGAAATAAATGGAAAATATTTGGGGTATGAGAAACATGTGACAGAAGCCATAAAATTGCACAGACAAGAACAATTTCTAATGGACCCTCTGTTTTGAATGAATTTATTAGGAAGAGCTTAGCTGACATACCCCAAATGTGTGGCAACACAGACAGGCACATGGATAAATGCACATGTGACTTTTCTAGCAGATACTGATTAGAATTTCGCATTTAAAACATGTCCTTCTGTTTTCAAATAGCAGCACTATATAAAAGATGCAATTCTATTATTCTGCAGTTTCATTTTTTTATATAAACTCTGAATACAGGCTAATACATCTTCTGATACCCTGCAGTGTAACCCACTGAATAAAGAATAGCTCCCTATGCAACTGAGCATTATATTATAATGAAGAGACTCAGTTATCAGATTATTAATATTTCTAAATGAAGCAATCATTCTGAAACAAGAAAAATAAGAAATGTTTCTATTTTATATTTGAATTAGGGTGTTTTCAATCCCATTATTATAAATTAGTTCAATAGAGCTTGCACAAAACAGGTCCAGATAATAAAACTGTTGAATTGTTACATATGTTAAGTTTCTGAGTACTATTGTTTGCCATAACTCAACTAAACAGGCAAGTGAGACATTTAGACACCTGATGGCAATCTTCCATTAAATTTGGTTAAGTAGGATTTGTGCCTTATCCTGTACAACAATGTCTCAGACATAACAATACCATTTAGTTTTGTACAGGACTTCAGTCGAAAAACCCCACAAAGAAGTCTTATGATGAGATGTATAAGGGAGTGATAACACTTCTTGGATGTGGGTTCAGTGGTTCCCAGAAAGGAAGTATACAAAAAAAAATTGCATTAGGAATTTTAAGGGAACAAACACAGTTATGCATTTTTGAAGCCAGTTGGATTGAGAATAAACTGGAAGAAAGTAGCAAAGGGAGGAAAAGGTAAGTGAGGTTTATGTTGTGTTAAATGATGCAACATAACCTAATGCCATGCATGAATTGTGTTACTTCAGAGACTTAAACAGATGCTGTTCACTATTTCTTAGGGCTGACTGGCCAGCTAGCCTAGCTTTCTTATTGCTATGCCAAGTACAATAAACTTATTTTTGCAAAACGAATGTGATAATCTGTGACAAATTCTACACTTCCTCTCTATCTGTAGTCATCTTAAATGTACTAAACTTTGCAGCAACTCCATATTTGAGGTTAGGAGGAAGACAAGATGAAGGAAATGTGCATTCAAGCCCATTTGGTAGCTGATGTAATAAATAACAGTCCTAGTGTTTGTCAGTTTGTCAGCGCCAAAGACTGAAATACAGGTCTACAGAGTTTGACAAAAACTTGTAAGAGGAAATTGTAGCTCCTGCAGCAGTTTTGTGGGAGCCAAGGAGGGACACAGAGTTTGGACTCTCTAACTTCTGGATACAAGGATTGTTTCTGCTCTTTCCCTCTTGATGGGGATTAGTTTAATAGTGCATCTGTCTTCCTTCTCTGTCTCCTAGAGAACCCCAACACAATTATTTACATTGGTCTCACTGAAGAGATATGTTATGTGCATCCGATTCTTCTGTCCCTGCCTGAAGGGCTCAAGCACAGCTGGTGAGTGGAGACAGATGGAGAAGGGCAGGTAAATTGTGAGACAGCCACGGTTCACTCACCAGACAGTGGTTTTGACTCAACAACTGCCCAACTGTGGAAGCATATTGTGAGTGCCAGGGGCTGTGGCAACAGAGAAAAAGACTTTGATTAGTTTTCAGAAGGTAGAACAAGAACCTGGCACTCTTTTCTTCCAGAAAATACTGTGGTGTCTTAGAAACAGCTTAAAGAAGAGATCCATTTAGTATTATAAATAAGTGTAAGCACAAATGGGTGCTTGGTCCTGGTCAAAGCTTAAAGTGACCCATTTATGCTAGAGGAGTCACTCTAGTGTGTTGTTGATGTGAGAGACAAATTCAGTCAAAATTATTACTTTCTGAAACATCTTTTGTTTTTAGGGAAAAATGGTTCCTTGTATTGGGCCACAATCTGTAATTCTGAAACCCTTAAAATAAAAAAAACCTACCTGACAGAGAGATGCAAAGGCACCAGCCACTAGCATTTACTTTGGAGCAGAGGGATCCCTATGGGAAGGAACAAAGGATCTCTCTCATTATTTTTGTACATATCTGTGAGGGAAAACAATGGCAAAAATTAAAGGGGTAAATGTTACCCTTTCTGCACAGTTCACCCAGCCACAGAACATTACGGAGCCATTCAATCAAAAGGTGATACCTGGTTACTTGGGAAGTGCGGAGAGGATGCAAAGTGCCACCTCCTCTTCAGTGGCAGAAGCTGATATTCTTCATCCCTGAAAGCTGGTGGACAGTCAAGATGCAGTCAGACAGCCTTGTGTTTCAATCCTCTTTGAGTGTTTATCTCTCAGATACAACATACATCAATCTTACCTTTCGAAGATTTCTTTTTTATCAGCATACTACCTCTTCATGAAGTAGTTATTCTATTCTATAGAAGATGAATGAGCTCTGTTGAATAGGCAAGCAAAAAACCAGATACTGATTTTTTGCTTTGACCCATTGCCTCAGAAAAAAAGGTTTCCTATGGTCATAATGTAAAAATGTGCTAATGTCAAATTAATGTCTCTACATTCAAATTTTATTTACTAGAAAAATTGAAAGGAGGTCTTAAAATTCCTAAAACTGTGTAAGTAATTGAAATAGGACATTCAGCTTTTCTTCCAAGAAGTGTTACTTGAGCAGTATACTGCTCTGAGGATAAGGGCTGGAATATATAAATTTAACCCTTGACAGAACAGTTTAAAAGACTAGAGATAAATATTTTATAAACATTGTCTTGAGCTCTTCTTTTAATCCCCAAAGAACTGAAATAAAACTGCATGTATACATGCAAGTAATACTCCTTGCAACTACAAGTGAGTGTATTCTCCCCACCCACTTGCTCTCTGAAAGGTTATAACCCACCCTTACCCCAAATAAATTTGAAAAATCAGGATGGATGTAAAAGGAGATTATATAGGTTATACTCAGGAATGAAATAAGGAATGCATGATCACCTCGTGGACATATATTAGTTTCCCAGCCCTGGTGTGTTTTGGAAGTAGATTTCCAACGAACTTTTACTACATAGGCCTCTTCCCACTCACCTTCTAGTGACATTTACTGGCTTCCAATCAACCACTTTTCCTGTAAACATGTCAGCTGCAGTTGCTTTTTATTGGTGTTGTAGCTTAACCCCAGCCAGAAGTACCACGCAGCCGCTGGCTCACTCCCTGTGAGAGACTGAAATGTTAAAGATTAATGACTCAAACAATCACCCATTTGCAAGAGCAGCAGGTGCCTTGCTGAGGCCAGGTTTGCACACACCCCGAAGCTGAAAGGGATGAGGAGGGTTTCTGGATGTGGTGAAACCCCTGATCTGCATAAGAACATCCCAGGTGCAGAGGGGGTGTGCACCCACCACTGGAGGCTGACCACAACAAACCAACCTTTGTTAGCAACCAGCTGAGTTTTGAGCCAGATAAGGGAAGAGGCCAATAAGAGGGAGATCTTGCTAGGTGGGATAGTGCTTTTTGTCATGCCTGTGGCTTCCTTAACAACTGGTTCAGGTGTAAAACTCCCCTGGGGAAGGTATTGGAACATTCGCACATACGCCTAAGGTTATTCATCCTTTCTGATGGGGCATAACTGGCTCAACTATGCTGACATTAGAGACACGTGTTAGGTGTCATAAACCATCAAAGACCACTGAAGCATCCCCAGACTTATTTCTAGGGCCTCCCATTAGAGGACTGCACGGTGTTACATCAGATAATATAAAACTACCCCCAAACAGGGGAGGTGCCTGGACCATCTGACCCTGAATATACATTAACCCACTGAGATTTGTGTTTTCTAGGCTTCCCCTACCCCCAGTGGATCAAGATAGGGCAATATTCCAATCAACAGACACTGGAATTAGAAGTCTCATCTGGATCGATCCATGGGTAGTGATGTCTCTTACCCTTTCTTTATCTTTCTTTCATTTCCTTGTACATTTTCCTAAGTGTTATTTTTGCTTTTATATTGCTATATTTCTACAGATAATAACCAAACTGACTACCTACTTCCATACTTTTCATTGTGACCAGATTGTTCTGAAATAAACCAGCCATATTTGAATTTATAAGCACTGGTCATTCAGTGTTGTTTCACTCTAATCTGCCCCAAAAGATTAACAAGAACTTCAGTTAACCCACCTTTAGGAGCAGATCATAATACTCCCTAGGCAGCAAGATCAGGAAGAGAACTGGAAGGATAAAAGCTAAAAACCTCATGGTTTGATATAAAGACAACTTAATAGGGAAAGCACAAGCCACACATACAAACAAAGCAAAATAAGGACTTCATTCACCACTTCCACGGGCAGGCATGTGTTCAGCCATCCCTGGGAGAATAGGGCCTTTCCATGTTTAGTGGTGACTTGGGAAGACAAACGCCATCACTCCAAAAGTCCTCTCTTTCCTCCTCTCACTTTTCATGCTGAGCAAAGATCAGAAAGGTTGATGTCTCAAGACGTTTTAGGATGCCTGTGGGGTGTGGCAGGGGGGCAGGTCATGCCTTGCCCTGTCAAGATCATGAACTGCCCTCCCATCCCAACACCCCTGGAGCTTGTATCCCAGCCTGGCAGAACTGCCAATCATTGGCACACCAGAGACAGTGCTAACCCCGTTCCGAGTGGCCGAGTGACCAGAAGTCCCACCTAGGGGGTGGGCCCACAGAGGCCCTTGGCTTTTTAAGGCTGAGCATGACGTGAGCACGTCTTGATCCTGGAGTTTGTGTCTGATCTATGCTGGAACCCAGGAGTTGGTAGCTATAAGTGTGTGTTTCTTATCTTTTCTCT
Source organism: Cettia cetti (assembly GCA_013401135.1). Lineage (NCBI taxonomy): Eukaryota > Metazoa > Chordata > Aves > Passeriformes > Sylviidae > Cettia > Cettia cetti. Next base: position 9,405 of record VZUI01003657.1, read on the forward strand.
CTTTCTTTTTCTAATTCCCTTCTCTTGGAACATTTTGGGTAACTTAACATCAAACAGGTTTAAAGTTTGCTAAGTTGAATGGGCCAAATTGATACTGTGAGAAGTGTTTTATATTGATTGGATGTTGTATTAAATCTTTTGCCAAAGTTCCTTGATTTTCTATATTTTGCCAGTAAAGTAATTTTGACCTCTTGAGAATCGGGTCAGTATTTCTTTGGTCCATTTAACCACGAGTACAAGGACCTCAGTAAACCCCTTATGTTTAAATGCTGGAGCCTTACAGTCTGGAATATCCCTTTGGTTAGTTGTCCTGGCTGTTCTCTTCCCAGCTTCCTTTGCCAACAGGATAGTATAAAAAGCAGAAAAGTCCTTAGCTTTGTAAACACTGCTCAGCAATAACAAAAACATCTCTATGCTCTCAACCCTGTGTTCAGAATAGATCCAAACCAGAGGTCCATACCAGCCACTGTGAACAAAATTAACTCTATCCCAGCCAGAACCAGCACACATGGTAAAAGAGACTACAGTTGTTCAACCACAAGCTTAACTTTTAATGGGAAGGCAAATTCTTAAAATATTAGGAATGCAAACAGGACCTGGACAATTTGGTCTTTCATCATTGACTTTAATATGATCGCATTTGATTTTGGTACTGTCAGAAATCTCCCTCACCTTTTCTTATCTAGGCTTTCAAAGCAGCTCTGGATCAGTCCTCTCCCTGTGCAACTCCAGCTGTTAATAGTGAACACATTCCTTTCACCATCACAATCTACAGGGGTTAGGTAAGTAACAAACAGCCATTAGAAGCATTATGTAATTCCATATACCAGCTACAGGTCCATGGATTAATGACTATTACATTAAAACACACTTGGCAGACTGTGTGAGGAGAACTGCATTGGAGACTGTAGCAGAGATCTAAATTGCTTTTTTAAACTTTCCTTTGTTTTTTTTGTGTTGCTGTTGTTTTTTATCCCAAAAGATTTAATTTATACAAAGCTGAAAAGCTGTTATGAATATTGGAGACGCTGCTTTCAGGAAAATTTCTTTCAGATTTTCCTTGCAGAGTTGCCATTTCTTTGATGTTTGACAGGGACTTGAAACCTGGGATAGAGTGACCCATATAGGAAGAAAGAAAATAGGAACACTACATTTTTGCTAGAAAAACTGGGACATCTGGTCACCTCATTTGTTACCAAAAAGAATATCTTCAGAGAATGATCTCTCTAGGTACAGGATTTTGATGGTTTCTTAACAGTAAGAGGAAAACAGAGACTGTTAGTTAAAAGTTGATCTAAATTCCTTTTGTAGGTAGGAATTTTGAATTTTTAAACCAGAAATGGTTATTTTACTTATTAAATTTACACTAAAATGAGATTCCTATGTCTAAAACTGAAAGCCCATTCATGTAATTAACATCACAATAAATCCAGATACACTGAGCCCCTCCAACATTAACATTATGTGCTTCCCATCTATATACCTTCTTCAAACCTGTTAAAAAAACCTCTGTAAGAGGTTTATTTTATAGTCTGTAGGAATAGAGTGTTTTATAGGCAGAGAGGAAATCCTTTGCATGGAGCATACATAAGAAGGCAGAGATACATTAATGATGAGAACATGAAACATAACCAGGTAAACTCCGAAGGAGAATGTCATTACAATCAAATATATCAGTGAAAAAGGTTCACAAGTACTACAAAAGGTTGAAAGATAAAGCTGAAATCTGAACTCTTTCTAAATCATGATGTACAGAAAGAGGGGATTCTTACACATTCTTAAAACTGGAAGATTTTGAAATGAGTATTTAGAGAAAGCAATTTGTCATTAAAACCATGCTGTTTTGAGCAAGTTTAATTACTGGTCAGAAAGATTCCATATTTAGGTAATTTTAAAGCACTTTGACATCAGAAGTAATGTGATATCTGATCCTTGCATCACCAAACACTGTACTGCCAGGGCATGGCTCACAAAACTTCTTTTCACAGCTTCAGCACTGCACAACTGGTTAATGAGCTCCATAGTGTTTGTACTGAGGCCCAAACTTTATTCCTTCCAAGGTTCTTAGTATGCTCACGTCAGATTCAGTCAACTATAAATGTTACTGAACTTCTTGAATGGCCTCTCCTTACTGTTTTTTGACAAGTTTGTTGCTCCAGGGACACCAACAACAATTTGCAGCTTGCCAGTGAAACAGCAATAGTTTCCACGATGCTATGCCTCCTTTGCCAACTTCCACATTCCCTGTTGTACTGCAGCAAGTACACCCAGAGGGTCTCCCTTTGTCATCTTAGCAGTTCCTATCATCAATCTCCCCTTTCCTTCAGCCTATTTGTAGTACTCAAACCAACATCCAGCTCATCCCTTGCAATCTCCAGCCATTTCTGTATTTCCTTTACATCCTTTACATCCTTTACAACATAAATGAACCTTGTCTACAGAAGGCACTGAAGGACATTTTCAACAGCGTGCTATCTACAAGTCTTTAGTTCTTAGCTAAGATTTGCATTTTGTTACTGTACAATTAGAAATGATCAAGACAGCAGTGGTTTCAGGTGAGAGCTTCAGTCTTTGATTTAGTGTGATAGATCACATAGTTTTGCCAAATGGCTTCAAAGCCTCATGTTTGTTTTGTTATGTTTCCAAATGTTTCTTCAGGGCTCTGCTAGTGCATGACATATACTGTTCATGGTTTGACTGCTCTGTCTTCTCCCTCTGCTGCTAAATTAATTTGTGATCAGTTTGCTATATATGTTCTTTTTTCATATTTGTACTCATTGTGTTACTCATGTTCTGGACCATGGGAATGAAATTCAATAACCAAAGATACCAAAGTGGCCTTTTGAAGGAACTTTAATTTTATTAGCTCAGGAGGAGTATGGAATTTGAGCCATGCTGAGATAAAATCACACAGTAGGTCACACCCAAGGGCTGACATTATCTCTCAGGGACACACACTCCTGGGCTATCTTATTAATTATAGTTAATTGCATGGAAATTAATGAGCTTTTCCAGTGACTACTGGGCTACTCTACAGCTGTGAGACAAACTGTATTAACTTTTGTTTTTATGTTTCTTGGTCTTTGAACAGTTAAAGGCTTTCACTTTTTTCACTTTTTTTCACTCTCTGCTCTTCTAGTGTATAACTAATTTCATATATTTTATTGTTTCCCAACACCACTACTATATGCTTTTAGTAAGAAATTTTCTCCACTATTTTTATTGTGTTTATCGTCTATGCCTAAGAAAGGAAATTTACCTCATTTACCTTAAAATTCCCCTTGATCTGAGAAAGGTTTAAAAACCATTTGCAAGTATAAATATCTACAGGACATAATGCATGATTCTGCTAGTCTCCATTTCTTATTTAGACAACATCCAGACAGCTAAGCTTTCCATAATAAAATACTGAAGCAGGTCTATGATGTTGCTGATAACTAACTTCAGAATTCTTGTTAAACCGCTGTATTAAAAACCTAATACCTTCCCTTCTCACTGTTAGAGAACATGGGCTATTTCAATGCCAGAAGTGAAAAACCCAAATGGTAACCTGTATTTCTGAAGGAATTTTTTTTAGCTTTGGGACAGGTATTTTGGGTTTTCATTTGACTTGACAGATCTTGATTCCCTTTTGGATATTTCTCTACTCTATATGATAAACTCGTGTACTCCATATTCATAGACACATAATACTTACTAAACAAAGTTAACATTCAAGGCATTTCTATTTTTGATAACCTTTTTGTTGAATATAGAGTGTGGCTGATTTTATGGAGTAACTGTAAGAAGCTGAAAGACATGATGGATGAATTGAGAAAAACTTGCTGTGAAGGAATAAGGATGATGCTGTGCTATCACTGCTGAGTGTTATTCATTATACACTATAAGCACTGCAGCAGAATATTTAGTGGTGAACACTTACAAAGCTCAGTATATCTTAAAAGCCCAGAAGAATTAATTAGGCCTTAAATAACCCCTGTTAATTTTTAGCACATACTAGTCATTTTTCCATTGACAAGATTTTACAAAAATACCCTTTTCTCAAGCTTTCCAAGTATTTCCAACATTATAATGAACCCCATTTCTAAAATCAGTATCTTTTCATGGAAAACACTATGTTGAACACTTGAAAGCTCTAATGCAGCCTATATCCCTATAGAATTTATTCTTTGTAATGGTCTTAAAGTTATGACTCATAGAAACATCATTTTATTGAAAATATAAAAAGTCAGAAGTTTAAAATGGGAGTACAAAAACAAACTTAAGACCTTAAGTACTTATTCATTGCTATATAAAAGGTTTTTTTCAAAACAATTACAGGCTTGATACAGAAGAAGGAAAGAAAAGAACATATTAAATAGAGAAAGTTATAACAAAGTTCAGTTTACTTTTGAATTAATGTTGGTGATTCCAAGTACAGCTGCATTTGATGACATTTAACTTTTTCAGTTTGAATAACTTAAAAATATCAAGAGCAAAAATTTGCATAAAACTTTCAGTTTATCACTCATACCCTTCAAAACGGCTGTTTTAAACTCATCTCTTCAGTGTTTAAGATATAACTTAAGGAGGGACCTAAGGAGGCAGACCTTTTGACAGCAGACAACACTAATCTAAGAGACAAAGGCCCTAAAACAGTCCAACAGTTGCAAACTGAATTTTGACAAAAATAAGTCTGGCACGCTTTTGAAAATGTTTAGCTGCTGCAGAAAGTTACTAAAAGATAGAGCAGATTCTCCAGTCTGTAGGCCTGTAAACCAATATAAATTATCTTTTTTAAAGGACTCCTGCAGTCAAAAGAGTTGCTGTATACATAGTAGAATTTTGATGCTCTACCCAATATTAACTACAAAGGTATCATAGCTGCCCCTTCTGGGTGTAGAAACTATTAATTCATGCATCTTGACCTACTGCAGAGAATATTTTTATTCAATAAAACTTTTCTTTGTTATTTTTTAATATTTAATTGGAACTTCATCATTCTAGGCCACTGGATACTGGTGAGCTGGCAACTGATGAATTACCTCCTGCAGACTAAATTAGCTGTGGCACACTCTTCTGGAAGTCAGTTAATTTACCATGGGTCAAAAATGTCTCATCAATGACTTCTTTCACAAACCAGCAGCATGTCTAACTTTGTCATGCAGGTCTAGAACAGATGCTGTTATCCAAGAACCTAAATAATGAGTAAGGATGTATTTCTGTAGCCATTGGAGTTGGATCTAGATTATCTTGAAGGTCCCTTTCAATCTGGGCATGGGGGTAGGGAACTATTTCACCAGAGCAAGGCCTGACCCACACCCTACCACACATTCCAAGCCCCCAAGATGTCTTGAAATAGACTCCCTTTTCCTGTCCCTGGCACTGTCTTCCCATTTTATCTTGACCTCAGGAATAAGTTCACTGTATTTAATTTATACCGTCCCTTGAATCTGTGTGAGTCCCGTGTTTCAGAGTCATCAAAGTACCAAATAACATGTTGGTCTGTAAGGACAACATCACATGAGCTTTGTAACAGAAGCTTTAAATACAAAGTTCTAAATATTAATTATAACAAAAAGCAGTATTTGTCTCATTTTCATGGAAGCATTTCCAACTTTTTAAATGTGTCAGTGTAATATTGTAGTTGAGAATTGTGATACCCTAATCCCATCCCTTGCAAAAGGCTGCAATTCTTCATCCACATGCTTATTATGCCTCATTGGGATGTTTTGTATATGTCTTGGCTGCTCCGGGTATATTGGACAATTCTGGACTTAGTGAAAACTTGGGTGTTGTGTAATGCTGTCCCGAGGGAGAAGCAGTGATCACCACGGAGTCGAAGCGGGAAAAGAGGAAGTTTAATTTTTTCTACAACTTATATAGATTTTTAAAAAGGAGACCAGATTGGAAGACTGAGATTCAACCTCTTCAACTCCATTGGTCTTAGAAAGTGTCCATCAAGATTCCTTTCACAGAAAGGAATTCAAAAAACATGATAACAGTTCTGTAAACATTACTTTGTTTACATGAAATTTCTGACTCTAAGTCTGAAGGCTGGAAAACAAGGCGACACTTGGGTAAAACCCCCCACTCTTCATTGAATAATAAAGATTTTGCTGATTGCAAAAACCTATAATCAAATAAGCTTCCTACCCTAAGTGTCTTGCAGAACAAAAGCAGTTTTTAATTCTTTTATACCAAGTGAGGCATAATACCTGACTGTAGATGTTTTATTTCCTCCTTTTTATCATCCTTATTAAGTGGGAAAATTCTAAACATTATGTTTCTGGTTTGCAATAGATACAAAAATTTGTCACAAGATATGCCAGACATGGCATATTCAGTGCAAGGTGTAGGATGTATTTTGAATTAATGCTGGAGCAATGTACCCAGAATTTGATTCCTAAGAAGATATTAATTTGGCTGGCTATTTGAAATTACTTTGTTATGAGAAAATATACACAGGTGTGAAGAGAATGTTCGTGAGAAGGTTTGCATCATTATAGGACCACTAGACTAAAACATACATTTGGAAAAATATTTTTAGATAATCAAAGAATTGCAGAATGGTTTGGGCTGAAAGGGGCCTTGAAGATCATCTACTTCAAAATCCCATGCCATGGGCAGAAACACCTACTGCTAGACCAGTTTGCTCGTCCAACCTGGCCCTCAACACTCCCGAGAATGGGACATCCACCAGTTCTCCAGGCAGCCTGTTGGAGTGTCTCACAACTCACACTGAAGTCCACACCCTGCTTTTGTGTCGAACCCCAAAATTGCACGCAGCACTGCACGTGGGTCTCTCCAGAGCAGAGCAGAGAGGCAGAATCCCTTCCCTCACCCTGCTGCCAACTCTGCTTTTGATGCAGCCCAAACACACTTGGCTTCTCGGACTGCAAAGTGTACCTTACTGACTCACGTCCAGCCTCTCATCCACCAACACCCCAAGTAATATGAAAGATAAATCCTTTCTTCACAAGTCATTTTCATGTGGTACTGATCACATTGGTACATGATAGAAAGACCTCTTCATGGGCAAGTAGCTCTCACAGGAGATGGTATTTATAGCTGCCTATTGACAACATACAGTGTTCTATAACGACTATGCTAGAATTGGCTTTTCCTTCCTTAAACCATCATTGTATTGAACCATGTAACCAGAAAATCACAATACAGTGATCTTTCTGCATGCTAATCCTTCTGTAGGAGCTTAATGACTTGTCTGCTCATCTTGGAGATAATAAACTCCACAATGGATGCAATAGCTGTCTTGGTGACTTTGCATAAATCATTATTGGTAAAAGTGAAAGAAAGCCTATATACAGAAAGTAAGCAGTGAGATTGCTCACATTTTTTGTATTAATTCCAATTGGCTTTAAAGCATCTGTAATCTACTGAATAGATAGATAAAAAGCAAAAAATTCAAATATTATCCCAAGGTACAATCAATAAGATCCCCTACATAGTCAGTAAAATAATTTAATATCTCAGAATGGTTGACCTTCATAAGCAAAACCATGCTATGTGCTTGTAAATACCAAGGACCAGGGACAATACAATGCATGGTAGAAAGAAACAGAGTTTTAACTGTTCAATAACTGAAAACTCAGGTACCTTTTGAAGTTTATCTTACAGAAAAAAAATGGGAAATTTGAGCCTTTTAAAGTAGGAGACTCAAACACCATGGATTATAGGTTTGTGATTCACAAACTGTCTGTAGAAAATGGTGCTGAGTATATATCGTGGTTTTCCCAGAGAAAATATTTCTGTAATTAATAGACCAAATGCAGCAGAGAGAGCTCTGTATTCTCTGTATTGGTAAGAGCTTGTTGGTAAGGGCTCACAGCTTGTACAGAAATTTACTCTGGTGTGCATGAGTTGTGAGTTCTTGAAACCTGATTCACCCTGAATTTGAACAGCAGAAAAAATAAACTTTATTTTCAAACACAAGAATGAGAAAATGGGCATGAAGAGTGAAGGGTTCTATTCTTTTTCTTGTGCTACTGGCTGATTTAGTTTTGTATTCCCCAAACTAAATAAAGACCAATTTTGGTCTTGTGTACCTTTATTATTTAAAAAGGGAGAGGAAAGTCTCTGTCAAACTGTGCACAGAGATAATAATACACATATGTTTAGATAGGGTATTTTCTTAGCCTTTGCTTCCCTCACGCTCTGTTACAGTCTTACTGAAATTTATCTTAAATTAGAATATAAACCCTTCAGGACTGGTCTGTATCTTTAGTAGTGGTTACACAGAGCTAAGGCTTTAAGCAGAAGAGGAAGAAACAGAATACACAAGTAGGAATAGAAAGAGCCAGGGCTGAAAAAAAGTAAAATCTTCTAGTGCTTTAGGGAATTAAACAGCAAGTTTGATTTGTATTGGCATATTTGGAACACTTGCATCCTTTATCAAAGACATCAAGATGTCAAAGGAGATAGATGGGAGAAATATTAATACAATTCTGAATTATGCAATGAATTTACTTTGGATTCCTTTGCAAAACAGCCTTTCTTCCTAACGATTCCCATTCTTCTCTAGTGTAAAAATAATTAGGAAATAATTTTTGCAGGTGCTGTAGGTGATTTGCTTCACTTCATATAAATGTGTAACTTATATACTGCTTCTTGTTAATGGCTTGAGTAAAATTACTTTTATTAGAAATGGTGATCTAATCTTAAACAGTCACTTGACAAATGATGTAGAAAAGATGCAGAGCTTCTGAAGCTGAAGCATTTCCTTGGGTAGCTTACTGCTTTAGGCTGTGTGAAAAGACAGCAAGGAGAGCCAGCCCTGGGGTAGGTAGCCCTTCAGACAGGCGGATTATCTCCTCCACGTCTGTAAGCACCTACTCTGCTTTGAGCCACTAGTGGGCCATAAGCAAGCCATTCTTTCAGCTGAAGCTTCCCCGGGTAGTCAGGGGTTCAGCATGTTATACATGGTACACTAACACTGCCTTATTCTGAAGAATATTACATATGCTACAGGAAACAAAAATACCCTGTGTCCAAATGCATAATGTGTATCCTCCTGCCATGAAGACCAGAAGTTTTCTCTTTCCTAACTGCTGTGCATGAAGCTCAATAGGTTTAGTGGCAGAAGAGAAAAACCTTAGTGATGTGTATTACTAAAATGGAGAGGGGATTTTTAAATTGGAATTGAATTTTGAAGTAATTAATTAGCCATCCTTATTTTCCTCTCAATATATCTGCAAAGTTATATTACACATAGACTGAACAAATTCCTAAGTGTACAAAGCACTGGCTTGTCTCTTCAGTGAGTTGTAATGAGTTGTAGTGATCTCAGTGACTCTTTCTGGAGAACATGCCTAAAAAGTTATGTATCACACTGGATAGTCTGTATTTCCTTTGAGTTTATTAAAGGTGATTTTACACTGTGAGTAATGGCTACAAATGTTTGTTGCCTAAATAATTGCTGTGTGCAATGAGTAATTTAAAGACTGAGTACTTCCTGTGGATACTCATGCTACACTTCTTTTGGCATCCATTTTAGATTCAGGTGCTTGTAATATCCAAAGGCAAAATTTATACCCAGAGAATTTAGTTTCCCAAAATGCCTTTGATTTATTTTCCTCGTTTATATTGCCATTGCGTTTGAAGTGTGCCAGGCCATTATGCAAGTGCTGTGGAGGAAATAACCTCTCTATAAAATGCACAATCAAAAGCAACTATCCTGCAAACTTGCTCTTTGTCCCTGACTGGAACTCTTCTGAAAAAATCCCAGGAATAAGGAACCATCTCTGCAGGACTTTTTTTTAAATTTTTTTTTTATTATTTTTTTAAGGAAGAAGGCTGAGGAAACAGGGAACATAAATAGGAAAGATTTTGTCATTCAGTTATCCTCTGCGGTTCTTTCCTAAATTATGAAATGTGAGACAGGTGAAAAATATCTTCAAATATTTGATAAATGCATAAAAATGCTACTACCTAATTCCAATTATTATAATTACCAGAGAAAGCCTGTATTTAAAAATAAGTTATCTGTGGTGCAAAATGAAGCAGCAAGACATGTAATCAATCACACAATCCTGAGTCTGCTTCACCTCTGTGCACTCACAGGACTGAGAGAGGCAGTTCTGTGCATATAGCTTTGCACAGCACATGGGTAAGGTCTGCATCAAGGACACTTTGAAACCATAAAATTCGCATTCTTAAACCCTTCTAGGACTGGAGTTCTATAAAAAAATTACAGCTTTTTAACTTTAAAAGACTTTTTAAAATTCTCATTAGGTACAATTTCAATGTTTTTCGCACAGCTCCTTAACCATTGCAGCAGAGATGTAAAGTAGGGAGGATGTTATACTGCCATTGAGTCAGTCAGTTGCCATGGAAAGTGACTTGTAGCACATGGTGTCACTTAGCAAAATTTCCTGTGCATTCTCCTCTTTCTTGGGCATTTTAAGTAGCCCACCCATTATTTTACCTACTGTTGTGTTGGCAGTAGGCTGGCTTTAGGCCTTTAAAATACTGACAGTCAAAAAGCCCCCTTGCAAAATGCTAAATTTTGCCTTAAAGAAGTAGTGATGAAAAAAAGCATGTTGATACTTGGGCTAAACACAAATGGAATTTTAAGAGACAAGGAAGATGTGATTCCACTACTTGACAATGTTTTTATTGCTGTATTCCAAATACTTGCTACAGAAAGCACTGGTGATGGCTTTTTTAGGAAATCTTCTTTTTGTTAGGAAATATCTTTTATAATAAAAATGTTGAAAAATATAAATATGAGTTACCACTGCCTTTCAAACTTACTGGACCTTTAAACCCAAGAAACATGTTTCTCAATATAGAGGTTCTGTGGTAGCATTAATAAACAGTCACACAAGGATTTTTTAAAATATGGGCAATTCACATGTTTCTTAGCTCTCTGAAAATACTTAACCTTTAGGTTTTTGTTTTACAACATATTCACAGCATCTATCTACTAACACATGAATTCTCTAAACTTACTGATTTATACAATAATAGAAAACCAGTTGGGTTTATTTGCAGCTGCATTATTCAGGGCTTTTTCTAGCTGCTTTTCTCTAAGCCTCATTTTTTTCCAAAATGTAAAGTTACATAACCTTCCTCTAGAGATCCCCTTAATGGGGACCTGTATGGGTGAGAATATTCTACTTTGCCAATGCAAATTTTGGTTTCCTACTTTTTAGTTCATGTCATCCTCTCCTTTACTCATAGCTGCACCAAGCAGTCCTCACACCACACTGCTGTTGGGAGAAGACCACAGCCATATTTCAGTTTCCATTTTTGTTTTAGGTTAAAATAAGATGATAAATATTTCTTTGGAAAAGTGCCTTGGCACTTTCCCCTAGAAAATTTTGATTGCTGCAAGACCTTAGATGGGGGTTATTCAAGATTTTCAAGGAAATGGCTAAAAAAACCCCCAGTGAATTCACACTGACTATTGGTCACAAAGGGCTGCTCTGCCATTGCACTCAGAATAATTCAGGGACATCTTGCAGTAGATAGTATGCAGAGCAACTGTTGTTTTATAAATTCAGAGTAGACACGTTTTCAGCAGTCATCTCTAGGAACAATGCTATAAACTGTATTTATCTGCATTTATTTTTTTATTAATAATTACTGAGAATTAAGGAAACGTGTGCAAGTGGAATGTTTTATTTTCTTGGGCTGTTCTAGATCAATTTCAGAAACAATCTGTGAAGGATTTAGTATCTAAACTTACAGAGGCTTTTTCTTTCCAATCAGTGTCTCTTCACGACCTTTTCAGAGAGCCAAAATGCAATGCTGAAGCTGGACCAACGAGGCCGGGGGCTAAGATATTTTATGGCATTGTTCAGAGTCCTTCAGCCTTTCCTGTTCAGGACAGGAAAGTGGTGGTTGCAGCTAAGGATATATTCATTCCCAGTTTAGGTAGTTATATTTTCAAGGACTTTAGGTTGCAGTGCTTAGCAATAATTCTCTAAAACTTTACAAATTACAGTAAAGGAAGAGTAAGTTGTTCTCTTCCAAAAATAAGCTGAAAAGAGGTCTTAAAATGTACACTAGATGCCCTTTTCCACTCAGTTCTACTAAAAAGGTTTGCATTTAAGTTTCACACATTCAATTTAACATCCAAAATGCCAACATACCAGCCTGAAATCTTCAGCTCAAACCAATTATTTTTGGTTTTTTGATCACTGAATTTAATTTTTCCTAATGCCAAAGAATATCTATGCATGATTATTCAGAAATCTAAAAGAAAGCGTAAGTTACAGCAAGCCTGAATTAGGAACACGTTTTCGAAGCCGAGCTTAAAACATAAGATTAATAGCTATACAAATCTCTTATATTGTCCTTTGCATTTCTATGTAGATCCCATTATTCCTAGAAAATTTTTCAGGACATTCCAGTTTTTGTCAGAACTCACACAACCTCTCTTATCTATGAAGCTGGGGTTCCCAGCTGTTGGATAGAGGATGTGCTTTTCTTATAACTCTCATCTGGTACTAAACGATAAGAAGGACAACAACACTCCATTTTAAAACTAGCTGTTGCAAAGAAAAGTGCCTATTGTTACAAAGGATGCTGTCATTTTTTAATATTAATTGTTAAGAATCTAATGAAATCTTTTGCATCATGGTTTATTTTTGTATGCTGTTGCTTGCAGTATACTGCCAGTAACATGAAAAAAGGGCTTATTTTTCACAATTTAAGCATCTTGTAGCATGGGAGTATTCAGCCCGTGAAAATGAATTACTTTAAACAATGAAAAATACTGCACCTTCTGCAAATGAATTGGTTCAAACAATAATAAATACATTGATTCTTGAATGAATCAATTTGCAGAGTAGTTCAAAATTCTCAAGCGCTTGTATTTTTAATGAATTTCACACTGTTTGTATAGGAATTTCTACAATCCTCATAGCATTGTTTACCTTTTTTCTCTCCTTTTAATAGATACCCAGTATTTGATGTCAACTAAACTCACAGATAACAAAAATCAAGTCAGTCATCTTTAGAGAGATGAGAAATGTGCTGGGTTTGGTAAACCTAGACACTCACAGAGATCTCTTGAATCTAATGCTGACTTGCCATCTGTAGTCCTGTATTCTTTGCATAAACAGTCCATAGTTCTCACAAATCAAACTCCCAGCCCCATTTTAAAATATTTATTTCTCATATCTAAACTGAATTTACCCTCTTTTAGTTTAAAACCATTATCCCCCATCCTATCCCTACAGGTCTTTATTAAAGAGTCTGACTCCATCTTTCACACAAGCTGCATTTTCTTGGGTTTAATCCAAAAAGGCAGTTCCTGGATCCCATTATTCAGGAGTTAACGATGTCTGACTGAGAATCACATAGTCATAGTTTTTCTGCTTCTTTTGTAGACCAAGACCCTTAAAAATGTTATTTATTGCTTCTCTCCACTGGATCTCACTGTTGCTCAGTGCAAAACTAGCTTCTATTTGTATTCATCAACTAGCAAGTCATCACCAGACACCTCAAGTACAAGCCTTGATTTTGGAAAAAATGAAGTCCTGTCTTAATCTTAGCTGATGGAGTAATGGAGTAAAATCTTATACATAAGTCACACATATTACCAGAAAAAGAATTCCATACCTCAAAATATATAAATATCATAAGAATTTATATAGAAATATATGCGTAAATATATATATATATATATATATATATATATATATATATATATATATATATATATATATATACACACACAATATGTAAGCAAATATGGTAAGATGGATGTGCGTTTAAAACTTTTCAAAGCCTATAGTTTCACTTATCAAGAAAGTTGAGATTTTAAATGTCCCCAAGGATGAAGAGTCTGGACAACCTATTCCAGTGTCTGATAACCATCACAATAATTTTTTTCTTTAATGTACTTGGTGTCTGTTGGCCACCTTTGCCCCAAGGATATATTGCTGGCTTGAGTTTATGGAGATTTTTTTGTTGAGTGGTTTTATTCATTTTTGTTTGTTGGTGGGGTTTTTTGTGGTTTTTTTTTTTTTTTCTTTAGTATATTTATGAGAACACTTGCAAAATCCAGAACCTAAATGGTGTGCTAAAGAGTTTATCTCTAAAAACCATTCACTAGCGCCAGCTTCTACAAAAAGGAAGCTGGAGCGCCTCAGGTTTTTCTTTAGATATTGGTAAACTGTCCTGTTTAGCAAACTGACCCACTGGAACATTCATGGGCAGTAGTGGCACAGTGAACATTCCTCACCCTTGGTGAAATGTTGGGGTCACAGTGCACATGCTTGGGTGCCAGAACCAGTTTTCTAAGACTATCCTCAGAGGATCTGTTCAGGAGGTTACCAGACTGGATAAAGCTCTTCAATTGGGTCTCAGATCTGCTCTCCTTGACATCAGGAGCAGGTATGCCACTTCAGTTGATGTTGATAGATAATTTATAAATTGTGTTGTCAACTCAACATTTTATCTGCTCCAAATAGCTCATAAACAAACCTATGATTAATTCTTCCAGTCTATGTCTTCTGGACAGGATTTACAGCATTCTACTTATTTGGATGAAAAATAGAGAGAGACAAGTTGTCACCACTGAGATAAAGAGTATTTTTTCCCTTCACTTTGTAGCTTAAGGAACATTTTATCATTACTTTACTGTATGAAAATTGCAAAAAATTTAAATTTGTGACTGATGATAAAGAAGCTGTAAAACTTGATGAAATCAAGAGTTTTCATACCAAATTACCACAAGCTACACACATTTTAGGCCAGGAACATCCAGTTCACAATGCAATAGAAACTTGGAAGTGTTATTTCATGATCAATGCATAGGATGATGTTAGCCAATGACATTTGAAAGAGCTGTTTATTTATAGCTTCAGCTGAACATTGCAACACAGCTGGAGGAAAAAATGAGTAATTTCAAAGACAAATAATTCAGAAGGAGATCTGTTGGGGGTGGGGGCACCGAGTTTACTGTGTCCAGACATTTAATAGCATTAAAACAGAGAATCTGAAGGAATAAGGCTTACTTTATTGACCTTGTCTTTTGTTATAACATTAAATTTAACTCACAGCTCGGAAGATCACATTAGTTTGGCTTGGAAACATTTTTCATTTATGTGTGCCTTTGAATCAGCACACTACTATCTCTGTTGATTTAGTCCAGTCAAGATGTATGTATAGTTCTGAAGCACTGTTTAAGTAAGGCTCTTATATCACCCTAAAGCACAGCTGCCACCCAACAACTTTGGCTTGAAAATTAGAAACTGAATGCCATTGGAATTAAATTCAATTTCTTCCAAAATTATTATGATAAAACATATACAAGCAGTTTGTGGCTGATAGGAAAAGATTAAAGCAAATAGCTATCTATTAATTTCAGGAGTATCAGAAATGTAAATAAGAACCTGACGCACCAATTCCACTTTGAACGCTAGCTAGTTTCTGCCACCCAACACTGTTGGATAAAATACTCTTTTGTAATCTGCATTTCTGAGCTTGTATATTTGCAGCTTTAAAGCCAACTTTACTCTGCTTTTTTCTTTTCCTTTATTTTTTTTTATACTGAACCTTCTGGGTTTAAAAAAAATACTTTCTTTTTGTTAATGCTTATTTTGGCACATGCATTAAAGATCATAATGTAAAAGTGAAAAGTCTGTTCCTGAGGAAGGACAGCAATAGATTGATGTTTGTAGATAGTTTGTATGTAACACCCAGGGTAATACTAATCCAAATATAGAAAGTAATTACCCTGACCTTGATATCTGTCATCATTATCTTGCTTATAGCACAAATAAGCTAAGAATGTCATCAAAACCCTAGTTTTAGATCTATTTCCAGTAAGAAACTCCTTCTAATCATTTCTCTCCAAATATTGTGGTTCTAAAGATACAAAAGTATCAGTGTATCTAATTGCCGTAATTGTTCCAAGAAAGAATTATGATAAACCTCCTTCACAGACTTCATTCCAATGTCTTTTATGTACTACTTGCAGTGCCAAAACATTTCAAAATGCTCTGTAGAAGATTATCTTGTACCTGGGGAAAAAGAAAGGAGAACAAAAAGAATTATTTTAGGGAGTTAAAACACCTGAAGTGCACTTGATTCTTTCATAGGAAAGCATGTCAGAAATTGACAGAACACCCTAATGTTTCCCAACTTTTAGGAAACATTTCTGGCATACAGGGTACATACCAGCAGCATGGCTAAATCTAACACCAGCCCCTGAGAAGCAAGAGGCTCATACATCCACACAAAGAGAATCACACAGTAATTCTCAGTCTTCTGAGAACAGCAGTGGACTATTGGGCTTATTTCATGATCATAAAAGCCTCATAATCTATGATTGCTGCAAGCAGAAGTGATTTATTGGAGTGCTCTCACATATGTGAGATAAAACTATAACTTGCTGGCAGCTATTATTTTTAAAGGAGGGTATTAAGGGAAGGGGCAATGGCTTGCTTACTTTGTAGCCTCAGAAAGCAATGTTTTGCAGCTCCAAAATATCAGTTTTGATGAATAGTTGTGGTGAAATTATAACCGTTGTTTTACAGTGAGATAAACTTTCACCTCCATGAGGAAAATATAGACTACAAAATCTGATTGTAAACAATCAATGCTTTATATTCTTCCCTAACTGAGCAATTTTTGAATTTATGCCAGTCAGACAAATGCATTAATAATCTTTAGCCACTAGGTAGTTGTGAAAGAAATTGGAAATTATTTTTAATTTGCTAGTGTGGTGAAGCGATAAGATGCTGATTCAAGAAGGAGGAAGAAGTGGTAGTATGTGTTTGCTATTTTCATAAGAAAATACAGAAACATGCATACAAGTGTGTGTCCTTTTACGTATATACACATCCTCCCACACATAGCAAATATAATGAATAGAGAGAAGAAACCATAATCAGTTGTTAAATAATAAGGAAGGAAAGAAACTCAAAAGCAGAAGAGTCTCTAATGAGTTATGAAGCTCATTTCCTAAGTATCAAAGACATTTTAAAGATTAAATTTATACTTGATATATAATTTAAATTAGTATTACTTTATGTTCTTATGGAGTTTTCTTCAATTTTTTCATCTGTAAAACGTAGTGTAAACCACACAGCCTATTTGCTCTGTATAATCCATGTGATGAAGTCTGGGAGGGAAATTTATTAAGAAATTAAAGACAGTGGTCAGCTGCATTTTAAAATCTTTGTCCTGTTCATCTTGATTTCAAAATCAGTGAAAGAATCACATGCAACAGGATCAAGAAAGTCAGTAATAAAGAAAAGAAAATCAAAAGATCTACAGACAACTGCTTGAACAGGACTCTTGGTTTTGCCAAATTTGAGAAGCAATGTGTTACACTAGTCATCTGAGAGCCACAAAAATTCTTCATGTGGAAAATTTAAACTGCTTTGAAATGCCTTATTTTAGTGTAAATAAGTCTATAACCTCACATGCATGAGTACTTATTGCCAATTTAAATAGCTCCTATTAAAAAGGTGGGATGCCATGTAGTTGTGGAGTATATGTAATCTGGGGACTAAAATTAAACAAGGAGGCCTACTTGAGTTTTAAGTCCCCAAAGACAATCTCTTTGAAAGAAAGAATGGTGAGTAGTGAAACAAATAAAAAAGACAAGAGCCCTGAGTAAGGTTTATGCATTCAGTAGTAGTACGTAAATGATCATATATATGAAGCAAAAGAGTCATATAAATGGAAAAATTAATCCGCATTAAAGTAGAATGTGAATTGGCAACAAACTCTGTGTGGAAGCAGTCATTGCTCATTAGGTGTGTGTGACTGGTTTCATCAGGGCCAAAGCTGGGCAGGTTGACCTATCTTAAAATAAGACAAGAGGAAAAAATTGCCTCTCTGTTTCTTTCACAATCCTTCAAACTTTTGATACCTTACAGAGCATATGTTCATTTGATATAAGATCTGTTACAATTCTCCTATACACAAATATAATGCAGAGTACCTATTTCTTCTTTGATGCTGTGTTCCAAGCATATAGCATTTGGAAGAGATTCAGCTGCCTTATCCTGTATTATTAAGTATTATCCTGGGTTACTGACAATATCTTTGTGGAGGTGGCAGATCTGACCCTGGACTCACAGCAGACTTTTCTAGACTGACAGTTAGAAACCACCTGAAATGTCATTGTATGCCTATGTTTGCACAAATTCGTTTTTATCAAGGGTGTTTAAATTAATCGGGATTCACTGTGGGGTTTTGTTTGTTTGTTTGTTTGTTTGTTTTTCATCAATTGAACAAGATTTCAGTGCTCTTTTATGTAGATTGGTTTCAACATTTACCAGGGAAATCTGAAAGCTCAATGGCCTCCTCCTACATGACAGGTATTGAATTAATTTCATTCTTCCCAGAGGACACCTTCATAGATGCAGACAGTAAGATATTTAGGATAGGAGAACTCATAAGCCTTCCTCCTCTACCACACACAGAAACTTTGAGATTTGGTTTTGTGTTGTGAGAGAGTAGGGAGAGGGGCCTGGGCTGCAGAGGCAGGTGGAGCCTTTCCTGCCAGTTCAAAACCTGTGTTGCCACAAAATACAGAAATGGTCCCAGGAGCAGGATCCTCATCCACAGATCTTCAGCTTGTCTCAGCAGCTCTGCTTCCCCCAGACACAGCTCTCAACCTCAGCCTCTCAACCTTTAACTCACATGGTGGCTTTGTCCCTAGTTGGAGAAAGAAGAACCGAAGAAGCAATTTTGAAAACTGCCTTTATCACCTTTTTTGTAAATATTCTGATTAATATTTTGTGTTAAGAAAAGTCTAGTTCAACTTTCACATGAATGTATTTGTTTCAGTGAAGTGTTCTTTGTGAAGGATTTCCTCAGACACTATTGCTGGTGTGAAGCAATGTAGCCTAGAACAGGCTATTACTTACTAGAGACAACATTAACTCTTCATCTGTATTAATTGCAGGATGAGTTGGAACCTCTGCATTACTATACCCAGGAAAATACCTTAACCACAAAGCTAGTAATTCTTCTGATATTGGCATTTTTAGCTTTTCCCAGCTAATGCTGTTCTACTTGATATAATTGATTGAATTTTCACTGTGAAAGAAGAACTAACTCCAGACTTGAGTGTACAACACTCAGACAGTGGTAAATTAAATCAGGAGTACTGAAGAATCACCTAAAACTGAGAATCTGTAAGTATGATTCAGCAGGTTATTCCAGGACATCTTGATCTTTGACATTTTGAAAGGTATTTGAAATGTCTTTGTTCTATCTGAATGCAGAATTTGACTATTCTTTTAATTCCCTCTACTTTTTTTTTTTTTTTTTTTTTTTTTTTTTTTTTTTTTTTTTTTTTTCTGGGGTGGGGGAAGGAAATACGACTGCTACATCTCAAATTATTGGTATAAGTGAAAATTACTATTTTTTACACATGTATCAAATCCTTCCATTTACTCCATAAAAGAATTTAGAGTTCTTCATAAAACTAAATTAACAGTAAGGAAAACAGAAAGTAGAAATCCTACATAATTTGATTAAGAGGTGGAAGCTAAACAATTTCTAATAATTGAAGGTCGACATTGTACATAAACCAAAAGAAAACACATTTCACTATTAGGTCTAATCAAGCAAATCATTAAACAGTAAAACAAGGTGAAAATTAAATAAAAACAGAGTGACTGAATTACATGTTTTCTAAAGGTGTCATCAAATTTTATCTTCAGTCTGATTTGCTATCTAATGTAATTTGAATTTTTTGTTATTTAGTCTCTTACTGCAACTCTTACTGTTCTTTCATTTAATTTCAAAGCTTTTATGACTTCCAAATAAATTATTTTGAAATAATTTAAATCACAGGCAAGTTAAATAAAACATTTGTTAGTTCATTCTTGTTTTGTGCTCAGATGCTTTAGCTTAATTTTTATTAAAGCAGAGGATCATATACTATGAATAGAGAATCCCTCACAACCATCAATTGCCCTTTCTTTTGGTCAAAAACCAAAAATAAGATTAATTATGTAAGCTTCCAAAGAGAGAGTTCCAGTAACAGTTTAAATGAAATGCTCCCCCCTTAAAAGGATTTAACTCAGACTTAATGAGAAAGTTATTGTATGTTAATTAAATACACACTGATTACTATGAATATTTATCAAAGTGTAACAATAATTTGCATGAAGATAGATGTTGAACAACTGAATTTCAGTAAATATGTTCCTAATAATTATTTAACATTCACTAAATTATGCAACTAAATGATTTTTTGGCAAAGATATTGAGTATTTATTATATATTATAGGCCCAATTGTATCATTACCTACACAGGTGCAATCCCATTTAATTAAAGGGGAAGTTGTTGTCACATAACTGAGGGCAAGATGCAATCATATGTACAACCTGATTGCTGAGCATATTTAATGACACTGAACAACAGTTCTGAGATCTAGAGAAGCTGTTCTATTCACTTTTATCAAAAACTTACTGAAAATTAAGCTGAATGATCCAACCAGAGTCTTTCCTTTGTAATACACCACATACCCTCCAACCAGCTCCAGTTTTAGGATCCTTTCAGTCTGTGGAGTTTCTTGCCTGCTCACTTTTGTATCCTGTTTTTTGAAGCTTTTACAGCTTATTTGGTTGTACATGTACCCTACCTGTATAGCAGCACCATGCTCTCATAAAAGCTGTAAGGGAAGATCACCCCAACTCTGTTCTTTTATACTGCTGCCCCTCTATGGAAGACTGTGTCAAAATCCAATCTAATTTTTCTATGGAAATATTCAAAGCTTATTTTGTAAATTACTAGCCTTCCCCCTTCTAGATGCAGTATAGATGTTATATGTGGCATCCCTAGTTTCATAGTCTAGCACATGGTATCCTTCTCAGCTGGAGGAATATTGAGATAATTTCTACAATTTCTTAGGAGAAAGGAACAATCTTCAGGCTACTGTCAGGACTGCCACTTTCTGAGCCACTTGTTTAAGCCAGTTTAGCCAATGATTCAGGAACTAGCATTAAGCATAAGAGACAAACTGTTTCTGTAGGTCAGTGATGACAATATTCTATTGGGACAGGAGAGATTCCTGTCCCCAATATAATTTTGAATTTCTCTCTAGTGTCCCTTAAATGCTTATTCAATCCTTGAATCCTTTATCAGGAGATTCTCCATCCTTGGGCTTCCTTCTAAACAACAGAGGGGAAATGACACAGATGTTTATGTAGGAATGGCTTAATTCAGAGAAGTTTGGGAGCTTGCTGCATACCACTAATACTAAAAATTTCAAAGTAAATCAAACAGGACAGAGACAATAAAGCCTGCAGTTATGCCTTTTGCACTTATTTGTCAGTCCAGTTCTATATTTACTTCTCCTGCCACATCTTTTGAATCAGCACAATGTCATAAATTCTCTCCCTTACATGTGACAGTGAAGCATTGGAATGGGTTTTGGGATTTGCATGCTCACTGCACATGCAGTGCTCTTCAGACAGAGGTGGGAAGAATATGGCAAGGGAAGACATACTTCTAAAGGAAAAACCTGTCAGTCATGGTGCACTGGTCGTCCATCTCTTTCCTTGCTATCTGTCAGGACTACAAGATACGTGGAGATAGATTGTGTCTTTGAAACCTCAAGGTCTTTCTAAGAGCTGTTGGAACACGAAAGACTCGTATTCTTAGATGGAAAGTCCATCTGGAATTTTCTTCTCCATCCAGTGCCAAATTCTTCAAATGGCTTCCTCTCTTAAAAGTAAGAAATTAACACCATCAAGCAACCCTGTTTTAGTGTTTATAGAGCTCAAGAAAGTGCCTTGCTTTCTAACCTTAGTCTAATTTTTCAAAAGCTAAAAATTTAAAATGTAGGTGTAAGTTTCATTGGAACATGACTGAATTATGTACATGTACAGGAATGACCCTGATATTTAAAAACTAATGGCATTATCCACTGGACAGAAAGGAAAACAGAATTATGAAAAGGTTGCATAAGAATATTACCTGTGTTTAAGAAGTCTTTTACAAGGTTAGGATTTAATTGTAGATGAAATGTAGGTGAAAAATGATGATATAGCTAATGTATATTTAATGAGTGGTTTTTGTAAGCAATAAAAATTAGAAATTCTAAATTCAACCAAGTCTGAGTTAGGACTGCTTGAGGAAAAAATGAGTGTCTAAAGCAAATAACATAACAAAAAGGGAAACTTAAGAGCATTTATTTGGACTATTTTTATTTTTTGTTACTGGCACTAGGCTACTTTATTCTTCTTGGTAGCAATAGAAGCATAACCCAAATTTAAGTATAAACACAGATAGCAAGCTCTAGTAGGCCTTGTCTCCCAGGATGCTTTAATGAAACATTTCAATAATAAATAATGGTAACAGTAAGCTAATGTCAGTGGCTGACTACTTTAAATTTTTTTAATCAAATGTTTAGTGATAATCCTAGAAAAAGTAATTACCTTTAGTTACTAGTAACTAGTAAGATGCTGATACATGATTTGTCAGTCAGCAGCTTTCATCAGAGCTATGCAATAAATAAAAGGAAGGCACAAGAAACTACGAGCTCTGTCAGACTCCTTGCTGTTACCATTTCAACTGTACTTTCCACATACAATATCCTGACTCCAGGCATGACTGACAACCTCTCACTCCTCAGATTTTTGACTTTCTTTTTGGCACAAAAGAAAACCTTTCAAGCAAAACCCTTCATTGTTTGCTTCCTAGCCCAGGAGATGAAAGGTGTCATAGTTTCCAGCCAAGAGTTCCCAGAAGGGTCATTAGCTAATGTCCATCTCTATTATAGCCTCCAGCACTCCAAACCCTCCAAGAGGGAGGAAACCTCTTTCTGATGGATACCATGCAGCCTTTCGGGTATACTTATGAAGTATACCCCTGTTATTGATATATTCTATAGAAAGGTGTTCTCAGCCATACTTTTTCTAAATCGCTGAACAGGCCAGGTTTTGCATGAGGGAAATGTTAATGTTTGTGCTCCTGCAAGGATCCTCCTGCACTTTCTAAGCAGGGATGCAGAGAGAAACAGAAAAGAGGAAAGAAAGGTATCAGTCAAGAACTAAAGTGTTTTGATCCTGCACATCCTACCCTCTTTTTCTTTTTGGTTAGGATTTATAGGCACTGTAGTCATTTTGTACAGCATGGTGACAGTCATTTTTCTGCATGGTGACTGGCAAAATGTTTCTTGGATAAAGATATCCTTCTTCTTGGATACAGGTATTCTCAGAGATAAGCAAAGCTGCAGTGTGAAGCAGTATAACCATGTGTGTAGAAGCTGCTGGAGTGTGGTTTAGGATGAGGTTGGGCCATCAAATTGAATTACAGCAAATGGCAGACACATACTCCTAATTTTCCTAGTTTTGTGAAACACAGAACTTTACAAGTACTGATGGGTATATTGGCTAGGGACTAAACAGATGCAAATGGAATGGTCTTAAATGGCATATTGTATACATTAGAGGGACTAAGGGCTCCTTAGGACATCTTAGCAACAATTTTGCAGTGGAAGAGAAATGAAGAAAAAAAAAATACTGAGCTGGTGACTACAAGAGATTTAAACTTGTAGGTCCTATCTCCTTCTTTCCACCCCCATCCCCACTCCTTACCCCTGTTTATTTTGATCTACTTGATATTTTATAAATGTGGAGAGGTGTTTTATAAGCGGAGAGGTAACAGGAGAATCTTTCTCTGTCAACACCAATTCTTCCCTGTATTTTTGTTCAGGAAAGAGCACCAGACCTTGACTCCCAGTGGGGGGATATGATTCTCTGTAGCTGTAAGCAAGGATTTTGTGTCAGGAGCTGATTCT
Organism: Cettia cetti; assembly: GCA_013401135.1. Lineage (NCBI taxonomy): Eukaryota > Metazoa > Chordata > Aves > Passeriformes > Sylviidae > Cettia > Cettia cetti. The sequence continues at coordinate 33,134 of VZUI01003657.1, forward strand.
CTCCCCCATGTACTGGAGTCTACTGAAGAGGATCCAGACACATAAATCCTTTTATGGATTTGACCTTAACCTTGTCAAGTTTTACATTTCAGGTTTTTGTCAGATCCCTGACAAAGAGGACATGTTCAGATGTGTTTATTCTCTTAAGATCTGTTTTCCATATAAAATCAAACCGTTCTAAATCAGATGGTTTTGGAATGATTACTTTATGCTGTCATTTCCTGGAAGAAAGAGGCTAGGTGCTTACCTGATCCTGGACTGGCTGAGTTGTCAAACTGAATAGAAAGATCCCAAGTACTTAGCATTTTTGTCACTAGTCTGCGGAGAGGAGACCAGAGATGTCTAGGGCAAGAATGCTGGTCCCAGAAGGTTGATGTCCAGGTGTCTGAGACTGATTGGAAAAACCTTACTGCAGTCAAAAACAAGGCCAAAGGTGCAATTAACTCAGAAACTGCTGTAATTTGTATTTCATTATGAGTTGTAAATCAATACAAATAGTCTTGCCAGACACAGTCAATTGCATTTTTAATAAAATAAAATTAGTAATGAAACAGAATGCAGAATGTGTGACAGATATATGTTAGGGAAATTTTTCATAGTGTCTCATGAAACCTTAACCTGACAGGATTTAAACAAAAATAAAATAAAAGGCTTTCCTTACATTTTCTATACTTAGATAGAGTGGAGCTTCCATATCAATAACTGATGTGTGTAGTGACTAGTATAGTTTAATTTTAACAAGATATTCCTAGTGTGCATTGGACTTCATGAGCATCTGGAGCAGAAAAGGGTCTGTACTGAGAACAGCAATTAATAAAAGATCCCAGTAGAGTCAGATCATCACAGGGATCTCCCAAACTCATAAACTACACACTGAGTATGAAGAAAGAAAAGGTAAGCAGCTGGAAGGACCATCCATTTAGACTCTGTTGGATTTCCTGGATCAGAATCACAATGCATAGGAGTAAGAGGGCCGTTTTTCTTATGCATTGTGATCAACCATTTTAGCCAAAAATCTGCTGGTATTCAACCAAGATGATAATCAAAACATTAGATTTTAAATTTCCTTTATATGAAGTAGTGTTAGACAAAGTATTTCTTCTCATGAAATATCCTGGAGCTTTATGTTTTTAAAACAGCTTTTTAAAAATTAAATAAAATAGCTGAACATTTTAATCACTTTTGAAATCTTTTTAACATCACTCTCCATCACTACAGTAGAGCATTATTTCAGGATGCTGCTATGGCTATAACATAGCCCAAGGCAGGATGGAGGTGAGAGTGTCCCTCTGATGAAGCATCTGCAGCTGGAGTTTGTGACACAGAGGGGGAACAGTCCCATTGACTGGGAGGAGCCTTGATGCCTGCCCTGTGTAAGCCGTCCAATGCAAATACTATAAGCACCCAGAACAAGGAACATATACATACTGTGGATGACAAAAACAAGTTAAGAGTTGAAATAGTAGAAGAGGCTGAGCAACGAAGCACCTGTGGATGCTCTGGAAGGAGCCCAGACAGTGCTAAAGCAATTTAGAAGCACCCCTTCATCTTCCAAAATTACAGAAGATATTTTGTTCTTCTACCCCTTGAGGTCTGCATGCATAAAGGTAATTAAAAACCACATTTACCTTTCTTTTACCTGCTCTGCCTTAGTCATTCCAAGGGTTGTTTTTTTTTCTTTTTTAGTGTTGAAGTGTAAATTTCTGCAAGATTGAAATAAGTTTATGAATACAGTGCTGATGTTCATAAACATTGAAAAACCACCCAGAGTTTGTTACTGCCATTGTGAAAGATGTCTCACTCTACTATTATCTTAACTTTATGGTATCATGTTTTGTGTAGGATGCGACTTTGCACATATATTAAAGAAACAAAGACAATAATTATTGAATTGGCACACCAAGAGCAAGAGTGGTTCTTTAATCACACTCTATTCCATGAATACTGAGTGGAATGCTACAGTAAAAAACCTTGATATTTTGACTGAGACATAGCAGAGCTTTAGTGCTCATAATACTCTACTTTTATGGGGTCATATTTCTGTCTCAGATATATTAGTAGATTGTGCCAAGATTTAGGCTGTGCAGCTGCAGGAACTTGAAAAGTTGCCTCTAGTGTATCAGATACAAAACACGCAACATTAAATTTTGTGAACTATAGCAGTTAGCTAAATGTATGATGTCTCTTTAAGGAAAGAGATTCAAATCAGGTTTCATCTAGGGCCCACTGAAATAAATGCAGATTTTGGTTGGTTGTAAAATGACCAGAGTTTCAGGTCATTACCAGCAGAATGACAAGAAGAACAAGATAAATAATTTGATGTTAATTCCCAGATGTTCCATGGAAGAAGACATTGCCATGGAAAAGATGACCCCTGTCCAAAAGGAATTAACAAGATAGAAGCCTGTTAAGGTTGTAGGTATCAGATGCTGATATCAATTCTCTGCCATATGGTAAAAAGGATTATTAGGAAAAAAGAAAAGGATTATTTGGTGTTTTAATGGGATATTCTAAAAAGCTGATTACTCAGCTTTGTATTTGTAGTTTTATTCTGGTATCTGTTGACAGCTTATAGGAGACCCAACAGGCAGAGATGGGCTATAAGACAGAATTTTAAATGCCCATGTATTCAGTGTGCTTGTTTTCTTATAAATTGAGGTCAAAGAGTTTGGAAATTATCTGGGGATAATAATAATCTGGGGACTGCTGTAGGCAGTCACACAATAATAGAATAATTTGGGTTGGGAAAAAACTTCAAGATCATCAAGTCCTACTGTAAACCCAATATTGCTATATCCACAAGAGCTGTGTCCCTATGCACATCATCTGCACATCTTTTAAATACCTGCAAGGATGGTCACTCAGCCACTTCCCTGGGCAGGTTGTTGTAATGTTTGACAACTTTTTTAATTAAGAATTTTTTCATAATATCTAGGCTAAACCTCCCCTGCTGCAACTTGAGACTATTCCCTCTCAAACTATCACTTGCTACATGGGAAAAGAATAATTCCACTAATTTAAGGTTTTACTAGTACCATGCTTTACTGCTTTTTGTAACAATGACATCTGCATATTTGGATAGCAACACATAGGAAAGAAATTTTCTTTTGCAAAAAAAAAGTGTACGGAAGGTAAGTAAGCATGTTCAATGGTGTTTTAAAACCACATCTCCTTGAACTGTTTAAAATAGGCACCTAGAATCTTGTAGAAATTCTGTTATTATTACTGACACCATGTGTTCCAATACCCAGGGCCAAATATTTTCAGTCCATTTTGCATTCCTTATGGAGTTTGTAGACTGCATTAATTCCTTTTGCCTAGATCACTTTGCTGAAGCCTTCCACTCGCATCCTCAGTGTGCAGAGGATATGAGCACATAGCATTTCATTATCCATGGTTTTGCTGAGTGTGATTCCCAGGAAATTACTGGAGCCAAAAAATCCTGAGAAGTGGAGTAAAAACCTAAGAAGCAGGACAAGATACAAAATTTTTGATCAGTAGGAAGGTACATTTGGGGGAATAATAAATCATTTGGTCTAATGCACCTCGATTATCTGGAAAGAGATGCTAAAGTACTCAAAGAAAAACATTATATGAAGAACAGATCATAGATGAAGATTGCCTTTTTGTGGTGTTTGTTGGGTAGATCCTACCAATTTTACATATTCCTTCCAACTTTACAGTGTAGAAGATGCTAGTTATGCAGGATAAATTCAAAGAGCTGTCAATATCATTTGGAAAGAGGCAAATGTCCAACATCAGATGGAAGATACATTGAGTGTAAATAATAGGATCAATATTTTAAAGTCCTGATCCTTCAACTCTGTTTCATTTCTTATACAACAAACAGTTCATATACCTTAATATTTGGCTAACTCTTCTTGGCATAAGCAGAAAAAATTGTTGAGAACATACTACACAATCATGGTGAGCAATGGTATCTCTGAATGTGGTAAATAATGCAGAAAGGGTGCAAGATGCAGAGAGGAGATAAATATTTATTTTGAGATTGTCAAAGCATGAGAGAATTAGAGCCCTAAATCCTAATAATATTTAACAGGAGTTGGAGACATTACTCCCCTTAGGAACCTTTGAAAATCTCATTTGTATTTTCATTTTAAGTTAGAACACTGATTCTACATAATATCAGTTTCACTAAAACACCAGTCTATTTTCCACACTTTTCATTTCATTTCAGCATTGTAAACATAGTAAATCCAGCTAATCAGTGAGTCAAAACTTAGCTCGAAGGGTCAGGTTACTTTCTGTACTTATATGTCCAGTGAATAGCCACAATGCTTTTTACTTTGCTTTTGTTAACTAGCTGTATTTAGACTATTCCCCTGATGTTTCCTACTCAATCACTTTAATTATGAGATAAGGACTTGCTATTTCCTGCTTTGATAGGAATTGCTCACCTCTGAACTAAGTTGGAGTTAATGATGTTTTTCTCTATTTTCACATTAATAGTCGTCTTTTGTTAATTCCTTGGTTTAGTGCATTTCAGTGCATTGAGAAAAAATAAAATTAAATTAGATAAAAGAGCTATACTGTACTAAACTAAAACAAAAAATCCTTAGTGTCATGCAGCAATTCCATACTTATTTCTATCCCTGAAACCTATTTACTTATTTAGTGTAGAATTTGCTGTATTTTTCTGTTCAAATCCTTTACTTTTGTGATTTATAAAGTAGAAATTGTTGCTTTAGGTAAAAATGTTAAGAAATACCAGTTCTTGTATAAAGGAGAACTAGGTCTTTCCTCTTCCCCCTCCCATGTTTTCTTTCACATTAGTTTCCTGGATTGTTTCACACAACAGTGTGTTGGTTTTCCCCTCAAACTGGGAAGGCAGTAGTTTAAACTTACTTGGCCTTGGTGGATAATCCATCCCTCTGGCTCTTAGCTTCTTTCTATACATTTTCACACATGGCTACAGGAAAAACCTAGTTCTATTAGACAATACTTTTGGGGATGCAGCTGTGTACTAATTACCTTTCCAGCTTACCAGCATAAAAATGAAAGCAATATAGTGTAGTCCATTAATTTTACAAACACTGGGGCAGATCTTCAACTGATGTAAGTGGACGTATCTGATGGATTTACTCCTGCTGGGCATAAGGCTTCCTTTATTGACTTTTCAAAGCATTTCCAGATTTCAGGCCAAGCATTGCAGTACAGTTTGATTAATTTCTCTTAGCCTGTGTAGATCTTGCCCATCTTGTCTGTTGTGGAGATTATACTCATCCTGTATCTGAAGTGTAAGGTTCCTATTGTATTTTATTTGCTGTGTTCTGTAAAGCTCCTCACTGATTTTTAATCTATGGATCATTCTTATTTAGCAGTACAAGTAGATTTGCAGGATCTTAACACAATAACTCCAAAAATAATGAACTGCTGTTGGCTGCAAGCTTTTCAGTTTAATAGTAAAATAATTCTGTATTATTTCTATTTCATACAACACTGGATAGCCTTAGATTTTGTTATGATAGAAAGCATGCTTTTCTTTATAATGTCATTTTGGTGACTGCTGAGAATATTGAACAGTTCTTGGTCACATTAAAATTTTTCTTTTTCCTTTTCTCTTTCTCTTGGCTGTAATGAGCTAATCTCTGTACACTATGGGCTGAATGCAAAGTATGAGAAAAAAGGTTCGCGGAAAGAAAAAGAATAATATTCATTGTTGATATTTGCTAATTTGGTGTTGCATGAAATCCATAACTTGAAAGTGATTTTTTAAATAGTGTTAAATTTAATATGTTTCTCAGAAAGGAAGTTAAATTAAAAGGAACCTGGACCAGGAGGGTTACTGCCTTGTGTAGAAGTATTTGATAAGCCCATCCTGAAAAAGCTCTGTAGTGAAACCCAAGGGGCAACATTTCTCATCCACATGGTGCCAGAACATCACCAGAATCCAATCTGAGTTCAGAAAAGATGAATGGGGCATTTTGTAATGGAGCACATGAAGGATAATCTAGAAAGGCCTTGTCACCAGAAGAGTGACAAGAAGTGGCAAGCTGAAGCACAATGGCAGCCAATACCCATGGCTGTCCACAGACATTCTCTGATCCATAAGGAAGAGGATTCACTTCAAAGAGTCACAGAAAACTCACATTAATCCTTCCAAAACTGGCCCCAAAAGCATGTCTTTAATTGAGCAGCCTAGGCAACTATCTCACTTAGCCTAAAGAGTAGCCTGGAAAAAATGTGGTAGAAACACTTTGTTGATGGAAGATAGGAGGCAGAAAAAGAAGCATAAAATAGCTGCTTCATTATAAAAAATAAATCTCTTATTTCATGTCACAAGAGGGGAAGAACAGGAGAATTTTTTGTACCTGTAAATTTCATAGAAATGGCAAAACTTGTTTCTTAGATTGTTCTTTAAAATAAATTTTAAAAAGAGATTCATTCAAACAGATCTTAAATACCCATAGAAATCCAAAATATATGCACTGCCTAACCAAGATGAAAGACCAAGAATACTTCTGATGTTTTAATCTGAAAAGTAAACAATTCAGTATATTGATAGGGCTTAATTATGTCCTTTCTTACTTAAATGACGTTCTATATTAAAACTGTAGATATTAAATTATGCTAGAATAAAATATTCTTTATCATAATTTACATTTATTTTATACTTGTGAAACTTTTGTGAGGTTAGTTCATAAATCTACATCAAGCATTTTAATACAAAGAATGTTGACTTAAACTCATCATCTGCTTAATCAACAGTTTTAGTTTATTATCAGAAAGCATCAGTAACCTTGATGCACTTTATCTTAATTTATGCTTTCATCAAATAGAGAGAGAACTAAATAATAAGTGATCGCATTAGAAATGCATTGGAAAATGTACACCAGGAAAAGAATTCAAGAACATTTGGCAGTAATTACTATCTTCATGCAACTAAGCACTGGCAATATGGGGCCTTCTTCTGTGCAGGTCTTGAAATGTATTCCATCTCAAATTATGAATATAATTCATATATACTGGCAGTATCACTAGGTAATATTTGATTTATCAAAGTTGCTACTATCATTCTGAGGAATCTCTTCTTGAAGATACCCTTCCCAGATTGTTCCCCTGAGTCATTCTATATGGTAAATATGAGACAGTTTTTAAAGCACATCAGATGATCTTGAAGGCAAATTCAAATTTATATTGCTATGTCTGAAGAAAACACCTCTGTGCTAGCAGTGGGCAAGTGCTGAAGGCAAAATATGAGGGCTATCCTACCAGCATGCTCTCATGGAATAAAGAATTATTAGGTGGGGTTTGTTTATGGTTTTTCTTTTGCTTTTTTTATTTGCACTCTTCCCAAACACTTCTGGAAGGTTTGAGAGGGAAAACTGCAACAAGCCTTGGCATAATGTCTTGTTAAAGATGCCTTCTTTACAGTTATAAACACCCAAAGGGCTGAATTAACTGTGAGAAGCATGGGCTTTTTTTCCCCCCTCATAACTATACACAACAGAAACAAAGGGGACCATTAGCTTACATGGTAACTTGTTTGTCTACTTTAAACCCACTATTCATCCTTATAAAATATTGAACATACCAAAACTCAGGGGATGTTATAACAAGCTCCACACTGGTTTTCTGTTCTCTCTCAGACACGGCTGTGATAGGAGAAAATCCTGGGGGCATGGGTTGTATTTGAGGAGTCTCAGCCACTTTGCATCTTTTGAAAGCCAGTTCTCATAAATGTGGTTCAAAAACTCACATACTTCAAACAAAACATTAAAAATGTACATAATCACCGCATCCTTCATTGTCAAGAATGCATCATGGAATGAGGTGGCAATTATTTCCAAGGAAAGTTTTAAAATAAATATGTGGAATAAAGGTTTATTTTTTCAAAAGTATCAGACCTTAACCAATTCTTCCATGGCTAGACATTTTCTAGAACTCACAACTTTTTTTCTGGTATTCTTTAGTTGGCTAGAATTCTACATCACTGATAATGTCCTTAGTTTTGTCTTTCTCTTTTCATTTTCCCTACTCTATTAGTATTTTCCTTTATCAGTTTCCCTGATGAAAAGCAAAGATAATTTACTACAAGTAAAGTTTTAAAAATCATTAAAGTTATTACAGAAAATAAATGGTATAAATTCATGGAAGGATTAAACTAAAGGTAGTTGTACCAAAACTCAAAGTAGGAAGAAAGGTCAGAGGATATTCTGGACTCAAGGAAGATAGAGTCAGATCTGATGTTTACTTTGAGTGAAAGCAATTTCCAGGCACAGAAATGTAGCACAGCCCAAATGTTTTCAGCCAGAATTGGGTTTCTCAAGACTCATTTGGTGAAACTGCTTATTGGGGACCTTCACTTACTCATGTAAGTGAAAATAGTTTGTATGTAATGGTAATTCATACTATCACTATATGGAGATAAATAATTAGATGTTTTCATGATTATTCCACAAAGGCTGATTATGCATTTTATAGAATAAAAGCCAAATGAGGAATTAAGCCAAAAATAAGCAGTAGACTGAAATTTACCCATGTTCATGCTTTACAAAATCCCTGCCAAAGGCTGGAAGAGACAAATGGAAACAAACCTGTAGGCTGAACACTGCGTGTCCAACTCTTTTAGAAGTCAGATGCTTCTGTCTTGAAATGAAGCTCAAACCAAAAAGCTGATTATCTTCTGCTATGAAGTGAATTGTATGGTCTCTTCATGTCTGTGATACTTGCTTAATGCAGTCTTTGCTTTTACAGTACCTTTTACACTCTTGGATAGTGAGCTCTGTTCCTTTGAACAGATTATTAACTTTTTTTGTGCCATTCCCAAAGGAATAAAGTATTGGTCTTGGTTTTTGTGTGTTGCACTTGATGAATGTGTTCCTCTCTATGTTATTATCTTTTGCACTGAGAACATTTTCAGTAAAAATCTTGTTTAGGAACCACATGAAACTGACACAAAGCATATGCATCCCCAGATTTATTTGTCTTTTTGCAAAGTGAGTTTCTATTACCATGTGTACCCTTTTAAAAGCTGCTGAAGTATAAAAGCTTTTAGCATTTGGTGAGCAGTTATTTTGCATTACTACTATATGGAGTCACATCATAATCCATCGAACTCCCCTTTATAATTATTAGTGAATTCTAAATGACAGAGTTCATTCCTCGACACCTTGTATGACAGTGAAAAATAAAGTTTTTCATGTAAGTTCCTTGCAATATAGACTAATTGGCATACTAATTGACTTTTACTATAATTTAAGTTTATTGTTTATTGTTTTTAGATTGTTAGATGGCATTCATTTTTCTACTAGAACACAGTAGATATTGTTTTTGTAAAGGCAAATATGCTTTAATTGTACTATACCAGTGAGATGTCTGGATTTTTGTTTTGAACGACTTGTGTACCTAAGATGATTTTCTTCCATGGGTTTTGTCTCCAGTAAAGAACAAATTGTGTTTTAGCCTGGTATGTGATCAACAGAGTATATTGTCATTATACAGGTAAAGAAATTAGTATAGACCAGATTTTGTGCTTCCTGCTGAATGTCCAGTCTAACCTGAGCTAGCACTATTCAACTGTCAGGAACTTTTACGTTCCAAGTATTTTAAATCATCATCATTAGTATGTGTGCTAATGTGTGTGTATGGTTACAGTCCTTTGGGTCGTGTTTACCAGGTTAATTCAATTTGGTAAATACAAAAATGAGTTTAAGTAACATTAAGGATCTGTTCTAGGGCAAAAAGCAGGAAAAAAAGTATAAATCAAGGTTGGAGCAGTCCTTTGTAGACATATGCAGATGAGAAAAAGACTTGATAGCATGACTTAGAAACAGGTTTAGATCTATATTTCTAGATTTTACAATGCTGACATAGATCATGGGCTGCATTTTATTAAAAGCAACTTAATAGTTATGATTTATAATATACTGTGTCAAGGGATTCAGTTGATGCATTCAAATTCCTATAAAAAGTAGCACAGATTTTTGTATGACATACTAAATTTCAGTATGTACTGCTGACCATTGCCTGGGCTCTATTTAGATTTTTCATCAGGAAAGACTTATATTTCTTTGACACCATCAATAAAATTAGCCTATTTCATTTAAAGCATGTTTTATTCTGTGGTGTACACAAATATTACATCATCTTTATTTTTAAAGATCTATTTTACAGTAATGTTATTACCTATAATAAGTTTCATACTGATAGCGTTGACAGCACTGAAAATTGTCCTTTCTTCATTTACACAGGCAGGCAAAGTTAATTTTCTCAAAATTCAGTCAAATTTTAGTGTCATGCAGATAGCAACCATGATCTGAATCACATTTATACATATATGTCTAGGTACCCAACACAGTAAATTAAAGTGATTACTGTTGTATAGTAGTAGAGAGTAGAGAGCGGTTTTTTTTTTGTTCCAGGAACAAAAATTTCATTATTTCTTGTGGACAACATCGAGCTTTCACAAATTTTTTAACAACTTGTGGGGAATTTAGGTGTGATGAAAGAAAATGTAGATGTAACTTCAGAACATGACAAATAAGAAAAAGGGTAACTTCCCTGTTGAGATTTTGAATATTTAATCAAGAAACATTCATTCCAACTTGGGAACATATATCTTACTATTCAATTTTTTTAAAGCACTAGCATTCAAAGTTTTTTAAATGGAACAAGATCAAGGCATAGATGGACAGACTGCTATTAGAAATGCTAAATAAAACCTCACTTAAGAAATTATTGACATTGACAGAGAAATTTGATGCTCAGAACTAGACATTTTATCTTCTAGTTAAACCTGGGAAAGCAGCAGGCAAAGACAGAGTTGCCAAGGAAATGCTGAAAATTAGTTGTGATAAGACTCCCAGTAAAATTCCCCAAAGTTTCAGTGAAAGGACGGACCAAAAGAAAACTCAGAACAAGGTGTAAGTCTTACTACATGGCTGCTGAAGTATTACATGTCTTTAGAGGACAAAGTCCCCTGTATTGTCACATTAAACAGGATAAAAGTTGTGACTGGAAAAACTATGAGACAACAAGATATGAACAGCTAATTTAATAAAACAAATCCTTAACAAATGCCAAGATTTGCAAAGTCTGTGCAAAATAGAAGACAGAATATGTCTGGCAAGTGTCAAGTATTTGCCACAACAAGCATGACATCATGCCTAGGCAGCTGGTAAAACAGGGACCAACTTACTAAAAGAGATGAACCATCTGAACTATTTTGAGACAGAAGTTCAGTTTCATAAGTACTCCAGCTGGGAAGAGATATGCACGCAAATCATTGCTGTTACAGGGCTGGAGGCCTCCCTCTGAGGCTGGGTTCAGTGAACTGTCTTTCAAAACGACATTTTACATCATAGTGAAGTTACTTTGATAAATCAACCTTTTAACTGGTTAATCAATGGATTGGGGTCACTTTTAAAACTACAGAGCAGAAACAAATCTTTTGCTTTATGCTACTATAAATTAGAAAAAAATGCTCTGTCTTTTAATCAAAGATATGCAGACTTTCAAATATTCTAAAGACGATGCATGATTATCAACAAATTTTCTGTTCTTTCAAAACATAATATCAGAGAAAGAATAGTTTAGTAAAACATGTATTTTTGCTATCTGCATATCTGAGTCGCTCTTTTACTCTCTAAAGTTTGATATTTTACTACTAAATCCTTAATTCTCACCCAGGATAAATCGTTTTCCCACCAGTGTAGAATGGGAGCAGTCTGGCCTAGGTCAGTGAGGCAGATCTGATGTGGAGGACAACTGGAAGCAGGAGGTTACAGGCAAGGAAGTCCCACCAAGGGAGAGGCATTGGATCCAGGAAGCATGAAGAGAGAGAAAGACTTTCTAAAGAGGAGAGAGGAAGAACTTCAGAGTCCTGGCAGATGAAGTTCAGAAGTGGGTGGATGGTGATCAAGTGGGAGGGCACAGGAAGAGATGAGAGTTGATCTCACAGGACTTTAGGGACATGCCCCACAGAGGCATCAGAAGGATTAAAATGAAAGCCAGAAATGCTGAATAGCAGGAAGGGAGTATAATATCAGTGAAGCTGGGATTCATGATGACTTTTTAGGACCAAGCAAAAATATATTTGAACAGGAAGAAAAGATTGTCTCCCTTTCAGGAGGAAGGATGAGTTAAAAGGTTTGGAGGTCAGAGGGGACACAAGCAGATAGAGAAAATTCTAAGGAAGGAAAGAATATTGAATGTACAAAAAAGAGAAAGTGAAGCATGAGGGACTTCTGAGAAAGGAATTCTTCAGGGTAAGGTTTAAGTGAGTGAAGAAAGATGTTGATAGGGAAGATATATCTTGTCTCTCTTCTGATAGCACAGACTGCCTAAATGTCTCTCTTCTGTTCGAATAAATAGAAAATTATCCATTTGCTTTAGTGAAGAAATCAGTTCAGCTGTAAGGATGTGGATTCTCAGTAAAATGTTGACCTAGGGAACATGAAGAGGGATAGGTATTTTTCCAACTATTTTTCCAATTATATTTGATGTGGACATATTCTAAGTTTATGAAGCTAATTTGCTTAGGGCCAGTGCAGTGGGTGTGTGTGTGTGTGTGTGTGAAATTTACCAGTTTTCTGTGTGACCCTAAAAAATGAGAGCTGAATCCTCATGAGAGCTCATCCCTTCCAAATCTAACACCTTAATTACTCACTTAAACTGATTATTCCTTACAATCCTAGTTTGTCCCATTGCACAGGTCTGTGTCAGGATTTAAAATTCACCTCTTAAAATTTCATTTTTTCAAATATATGTTGTTAATGTTAATGGAAGTTTGTTATTTGAATCCTCGGAAAACCACTTCAGATTTTATTCTCAGTTTTTAGTTAATGACTTAGTTAAAGGTAATGTGAAAAATAGTGAAAGGTACTGTCACTATGGGACACGCAATGACCAACATGCACATAGTCACGCCATCAGGGCAAAGGAAGGAAGTTTATTTTCCTACTTCAGTTTATATAGATTTTGGACAGTGACCAGGGATTGGAGGATGAAGGTTCCACCTCTCCAACCACACTGGTCAAACTAGAAATCCATCAAATTTCTCCTCCCCAAGAGAGGAATGTCAACAATAAGAGACAGTTACAATAGCAATATATCGTTTACATAAAAATCTGTGAGAAACTCCACTACAAAAATGTAAATATCAGAAGGCTAAAAAAAACAGGGTGACAAGGTATCTCTGGTTGTCAGACAAATACTCTTTCTAATTAATTGAACCTTAAAACTTCTCTTTGGTTACATACCCAGAGGCATACTTATTTAGTAAAATGCCCCAGTTTGTCTATAGGATATATGAATCATTGGGTATCAGCTACAGAATAGTTTTACTCTGAGATACCATTCATGAGTGGTCTGTGTGTCTACTTGCCCTTATTAGACCTTCATTAAACTTTTACCATTCATCTAATTTCCAGTATCACATCAACTTTCTGGACTAATTAATAGTTCCTCCTGCTCTAGGACACTAATAAAAAGCAGGAAGACAGAGTATTTTTTTTCCTTCTGTTTAGATCACACACATTTGCTTATGACAAAAACTGAAATCCTTTGAGAATTGCTATGTATTTTTGAAATTAATTCTTCCTCCAAACATAATATTTGAATACTTTGTTCAGGTTTTTTTGTGCAAATTCTAGTTCCCTCAAGCATAGGCTAAATGCCTACAACTTCTGTGCATTTGTAGTGTGGAATATTTTAAAATTCTTCTGACTTTGGATAATTTTTTCCTATAATATTTCATCTAGCTTGTACAATTTCCCTCATATTAATCTCTTTAATCCTACTTTTGCTATCTCTAATTTTAGATTTTTTAGTCCTTTTTACCCTCAACACCCTTGGCATTGAATGAACTTCTTACAGGCTTTATGGAGGACTCTATTGTCAGCTGAAAGACTTCTCTGAATTGCCAGGTACTGACAATTTCAAAAATTGGTTTTAAATTTATTTTTGCTGCCTTTATGTTTGCCCTCATTAGTCATAGCTCAGGAATTTCATGTTCTCTCTTTTGAGCTGCAATATCCTCTCTGACATGCTCTGTCTCTGATTTCTGAATCATCTCCATTGTTCTTAATTTTTTTGTCCTAATCATGCTTCTTAAAAAACCAATTACTTAGCTGGAACAAGTTCTGCTGTAGAGGTAACACACTTTTATAATATACTGATCACCTTTTGGATGTCATGTTTTAGTACCACACTCGGAGTGGTTTACATTGACTGTAAAATGGTGTGCTTGCTCTCAAAAATTTCACTTGACTGCCAGGTTAGTGATGGCAGCATTTTATTCGTATCAGAATGTATCAGAGTGTTCTAACAGAGTCTCTAGTTTTACTAAAAATACTTACAAAATTGAATCAGTACAAATGTCTTCAGGTTTTCACTGACTAGAAGCGGTGAGCCATATGTCACAAATGTCTATCCAGGCATTCTGTAATCTGCTCACATAACTTGTATGTAAAACAAGCATCTCAAATACCTGGCATACACAGTCCAAAAGCATAAGGCTAAAAAAATAATAATACTATATCTAATATAAAATTACATTCTCACTGGTTCCATTATGTTATTAATCCTTCCTAGCTGATATTAATAGCATATTTTCTTCTTTATTTCCCTCTATGCATTTCTTTATAGTCCACCTAAATGATATCCAGCTTTTATAACAAAAGTCTTGAATATGCCAGATTCAAAATGTCTGCCCTTAGTTTGCAGGGTACTGCCAACAAAATAATTTAACGTACACATTCATTTCACACTGCTGAGCCCTAGGTTTGAAGCTTCATTTGCAGTCACTCTTCTATCTGAATACTTCTCAGCTCCAACATTTCATAATTTTCTTCTCCTTGTCCCACTTCATTTGTGCTCATTTCATGAAGCACAGCATATCTTGTAATGCAGTATATATTCTCTTCCTTGACTTGTTTTGTGGTAAGCATGCAAATGCACTGATTTTGGTAATGTTTCTTGATATCTTTTCTGAAGCTATCATTGCACTTGTGATCTGGTCAATTTATATTTGCAGAAATTAAAATGTTAAGGAATACAAAACTTCTGAGTATTTTGTAATTTAATTGAAACCAGTAATTTTACAGAAACAAGCAAGCGATATGTTTCCACATAAACTCCTTTTATTTCCTAAACACAGGCAGTAATTTCTTACTAGAACACACTTTGCAGTCATGATTATTTTGGTATAAGAAGACTTCTATGTCACAGACAGTATTTGTAGTAACCTTTTTGTAAACATCTATCAAATTATATGTACTTAAGCACATTTGGATAAAATTGCCTGTTTTCTTTTTTGTTGGTAGTAGGAAGAGGTGTGCATTTTCTTAGTCTCAAGGATGAGTCCTTTGAAAGCATGCTGGTGTGATTTAGGCTTATGGTGGGGCAATTACCAGTGCACTGCCATTTGACCTAGGTGTGGGGTTATGTATAGAAAAAAATAATTTTTATTCTCTTTTGCTTCAGTTTATATATGAATTCTTCTATGTTATTTTTCCCTTTTTTTTTAATATTGCCTTTTTTTACTTTTTTTTCTAGACTGAGTTGCAACATACCAACTGTCTTTGTGCCCAGATTCTATTTCTTAACCCCCTCCAAGTTACAAACTTCCAAACCCGGTTCTTAACAAACCTATACAAATTTTTCAAAAGGTTTACTTGTCCCACAGGAATTTAGCTTTCATTTTGCTTTCTCTAATACACATTTCATACCTTGTCACTTCAGTTCCATTAGGGCCTGTCATTTATATTATAATAAGTCATTCCTGAGTTAATCAACATTCCTACTTAGAATGCTTATTAATGTGACACATTGTGGTGTTCCTTCTTCTGTGACCATTAAATTTTAAGCTCCTCTCATACCTCTCCCTCTTTGAAAGTGATTTTTGTATTTTACTCTGTTTTTCCTTTTTCCCACTCTCAATGACATTATAATTTTCTTTACCTTGCATATCATTGTCAAATAAGCTTAATATCATGGTACTTGTTTTCTATTTTTCTTTCTTTCTTTCTTTGGAAATAATTTTCTCAGATGCCTAGAAGTTCATTTATCCTAATGGCACCAATAATTATTTGTATGAAAGTAAGGCCTGTGGGACACAATCAGGGGAACTCCTATTATATTGAGTGCTGTGCAAATAAGTCTTTGCCAGAGGTCAACAGGACACAAAGCTATGATTTCAGTTGCACATTTAATTTAAGAAAATATGCAACAAAGGATAACATCGAAGGGCAGGATAAGGAGAGTGAAGGACACGCCACACCAGGGCAGTAGTTTTACTTTGTCCTGGACTCATTAATTTTCCACTCCTGTCTGGGACATTCAGTTGAACCCAGTTACCCCAAGTGCCTGCAGAGCCTATAGAGAAACCTGGAAGCTGGAACGGAGCACTGTGGGAGCTATCAGCCTCCTCAGTACACTCCTATTGGCAACATGACTTACTTCAAGCCTCAAAAGACCCAGAAATCCTGGAAATTTACACTCAGGTTTGACGTAACTTGGTGTCTCAGTATAGGCAAATGTGTGCATCAAACCCATACCAAAATTCCTTTCCTGTGGCTAGTACCCATTGCATTGCCATTTGTAAAGCCTCTTTGTCAATATAGATTGAACAAATATGACATGCAGGTCCCATACTCTTGGCTGAGATACATGATGGGAAATGGTGTTTGTCATGTTTTCCTTATCCTTACAACACAAAATTGTGTTTAAGTCTCCCTTTAGGCTTAGTTTTAAAGGCAAATTGTAGAGTTTTTTATAATTTCTTGTGGAGAGTCATTGTCAGGATTATTGCCTGATACTGAGATGAAATATTTGCCTGAATTGTCTTGTAAACATGCACAACTATGGAGTCTACCATCTAAAATAAATCTTCTATGCTTTTCTTCTACCAGTGTTCTTCAAACGTCAGCAGACTATCAACATATCTTTTCTACACTTCCATATCTCAGTATACAAAACATACTTACTTTGTGGTTATAATACTGCATGCCTTTTTTACCTTCTTCTTGGAGAGGTAACAACAAGAAATTTCTAGTTTAATTCCCACTCAACTTATGTCTTTAAAACGCACCAGTACACCAACTTGCAAACCCTATTATCTACAGAGTAAAATACGATGGCCATACCTACATACTTCATTCTTCACAGGTCAGTCCATCCACATTACTGGTACCTTGTTACTTGTCTCTCAAATGCCAGAAACTTAGTGACAAAAATTTTATAATGCAGTGCTTATAAATAAATATATTTTGAGAGTCTAAAAAATTCACAAAAGATACAGTTGCATTTGCCTTTTCACTGACATATACTGTAGTCTACTTGACTTGTTTCTACAGGTTAAGTCTGTACTTGAAATTTATATTGCTACAATTTGGATGGTCTTATGATTTAAAAATAGCGTGCACTACCTTCACTAATATATTCACTAATAATGTGAAGAAAAAGCATAGGTGCACTTTACATAGAGATTTCTTAACTCCAATAGGTGTGGGATATTTTTACGTTGTATAGCATCTCTGTATCTGTGTGATCATGAGTGCTCAAAGAAGATTGAACAACTTGAAATATATATCTTATGGTTATTGTAGAACTTGCTGTTTAAGGTGAGCTTCTTTGGTTCTTCCAGTCACTCAGACCTTTTTCAACCCTAAAACCATCCAAGTTTTCACTTCCAGCTAAATATTTGTGCTGCAGATGATTTTTTTCCCTGAGTTACATTAGCTTGCATTCTTCCCATGTTAAATCTTGTGGGTAATTAGCCAGCTTCTTTATTACTCCTCCTATAGCCCTTTAACCCTCCCTTCATTACCTGCTTTCTGAACTATTCCTGTTAGAACCAAAGCGAAGTCTGGAATATAAATACACACAGCTATGTACACTTTAAATTCCCAAATGTGGTGGGGTTTTTTTCCCCCTGAAAACTGAGAATACAATTGCTTTCTTCATAACTTTGCACTGATGTAATATTTCTATAAAATTGCTTAATGTGAGTGAAGAGTCAGGCAACAAGGTCCTGATTCGAAGTCTGTTGTTGAAAAGGCCCTTATTGACTTCAGTAGGCTTGAGATTCAGCTGTAAATCTGTAAGACCGAGTGATAGGGTCAATGGTTTACTACCCTATAAAATTTCACTTAATAAATGAATGCAAAATTCCATTCAAAATATCTCCATAAATTTATACCTCTCTTTTCTCATTCTTTAAATCAATATAGCTGCAATATAAGGAATGTATCAGTGTCAAGATATCAATAGCTCTGCCACTGTTATATGTTTATTTATATGATTTTCCCTTTAAAGCTAGGAATACAAATATCTCTATATTGTTCATTTTTTGTAACTATATAAATTCAAATTCAGATTTCTTTTTCTGGTTTCATTTCAAATATAGCTAAAAAAAAAAAAACAAAAAACAAAAACAAAAAAAAAAAAAAAAAAAACCAAAAAAAAAAAAAAAAAAAAAAAAAAAAAAAAAAAAA
>VZUI01003658.1:0-55755 GCA_013401135.1 Cettia cetti
TTTTTTCTATAATTTTTTCCCGCCCCCCCCCCCCCATTTTTTGTGCTTGTTTTTTTTTTTTCCTGTCTCCTTCAGTGATGGGATAGACAAATCATACAGACCTGTCTCTTGCCGTCTGTTTGCAAATGAGGGAAGTGCATGAGTGTGTGGTTTTTTTAGTATGGAGACTCTGGTATTCAGTTGTGGGGATGGAAAAAAAATGGACATTTTTAGCCTTGTCCTGAAGTTTGGGGAAATTGTAAATTGTTGTTTGCTATCTAAGAACAGAAGACATGATTTGGGAGAATTCCTGTTTGCAGAACACTGTTGTCTCTCAGGGCTTATTTTACTTTTTCTTGTTAGGCCTGCTTGGCTGCCCAGGACCATACTACTGCATTGCAAATGTTTTAATGAAGATCATGGGGTTAAAAAATAGAAGGAAATAACTGTAAAGAGTGCACTGCTGCTTGCTTCTTCATGCATAGTGTACGCTTTCTACAGATAAGGTATTTGTACAACTGGGATTTTGCCCTTCAAAATTTTTGCCAGAATACAGACAGAATACATTTGAAAATCGGTGGGTGTCTGACTCAGGCTGGGCATGTAAATAGCTTTGAAAATGAGATGTCCATTAAGTCTTTGTCCTTTAGATTTTTGATTCAGTGGGAGTTCTGCCATGGATGTCGAGGGGACAGGTTTCCATCTTCACCTGTGTTTTTCCTGTCCTCCTTTGCAGAACCTTTTGTGACAGCTCTGGGAAAAAAAGGAAATCCATTACAAATCAAGGAGGAGATCCTTATATATTTAATACAATACACTATTGGGGTAAGCCAGTAGTGATTTTTTCACTCAGTCTCCAATCTGTAAAACTGACTGAGTTTTCCTGTTAAAATCAGCAAAAACCCTACAGATTTTCAATGCTGTGAGCTGTGGAGAGGCAAAGTAATATTACTGGATAATCAATATACCCGCTTTCAGATGTGTCTGTTACTGTGTAAGGATTATAGTTAGATTTGCTATTATGCTTCTTCAGGTTAGTGTTTCATACTCTATATTTTGTGTTGAAGATAAATATGCAGGAGGGTGTACGTAGTGTTGCTTAGAATGAATAGAGAAAATCACCTCCAAGTAAAAGCAAACCATCTCTACCACCAAACATCAAAAACTACTTTTCTGCTTCCTTTGGAAGGAAGAAAGGCTGACTGCTGAACAGTACTGTTATGCACAGTGATTTGGGGCAACTGACATAAATGGGTACTGAAACATTTGTTTTCCATTTTGTTTTCTTCTGGACAAATGATCCTAGTGTCAAATTTTTTTTCAGGCTGTATGCTCTGTTGTGTCTGGACAGCTATTTCTTCAAATTGCGTTTATTTCTAGTTGTATAAAAGTATTCATCTACATTGTGGGTAGAGTGCATTAAGTTACTCCCTGTCGTGCACAGCTGGAAGCAATTCAGTGCTGCAACATTTTGTTTTGTTTTGTCCCAGTTTTTTCTCCCCACTGTGTTCCCACAGCCTAGCACAGCTCTGCTCTGCAGCAGACAAGTCTTTTTCCAGTGACACTTCTTAGAACATTGGAAATTGACATATTCTCTTTTGTCTTTTTAGTACAAATTCAGTGGCAAACAGCTCTGCTTGACTGCATGAACATTTCAAAGTGCTCTACAGACTAGGAAGATTGGCTTGAAAAGTTAGACATATTTAGGCAGGCTGTTTTATTTGCTTCTTTGAAGAGAATAGGGATATTTTGAGAAGATTGAAGGAAGTATGCAGTGCCAAATACTGGTCTGTTTAGAAGAGAGAAGAGAAATATGCAGGTCTTAACAGAGCTTTCTTTGAAGGAGAAAAACATTTTCTCTGTTCTAATGCTTTAATAAGACACAAAGAAATCCCAGAGTTGGTAAACCAAAGTTTGTCTTCTATCTTGGAAGTACTTAAAAAAAGCTATTAAAAATCAATACTGATTTTTTGAAGTTAACATTTTGTTTGTATGTGCAGGAACTGCAATTATTTATATTAATTTTACCATTGGTAAAGTGAGATGCTGGTCTCATCGCTGTGTAGTCAAGCCACAGTATAGACATGAAATAATACTGAAAGCAAATTTCAGTGTGCCAATAATCTTCTGTAAAAAAAGATTGGTTACAGGCTCTATGAGTATCTTTGCAGTCTTTCTTTCAATTTTCTTCTCACTTCCAGTCTCTCCCATTCAAAGAGTTCCTTCCTTTATCTCTGTGCAAAGATCTCTGCTGCTGTCTTCCATCTCCAATCAACCACCTATGGCAGTTCCTTCTTTCTCATTTAAGATATCTGCTCTTTTCTCTGCACAGTAGCAGAAGTCTAACAGAGATTATAATCTTGGTCTTGGTTCCTTGCTTGTGCTTCCATTGTACTGGTGGAGTGTAATTCTAGTGAGACTTACCCCACCAGTTGCTCTGTAGGTGTGGGATGGTGGTGTGATTGAAACAGAATTTACAATTCTCCATGAGTTATATGAAGGGAAGGAAAGAAAAATAGGGTGAACAGTAGAAACTCTAATATGCAAGGTAATTATTTTGTTTACATTCATATCTGTTTCCTGTACCCCTCCTTTGCTGTAGCTGTTTCTTGACACATTTTAAAAGTGGGTTACCCCAGTGACTATCCCCACTTCATAATGAACCTGTAATCACCATTCAGCAGCTGGAGATGCAGTTAATATCTTTGATTTCCCTCTAGAATCCCTCCATCCTCTCTCAGCTAGGGAAATCAACTCAGTGGGCTCTGCAGGTCAATCAAAGAGTGCTGTTTCAGAAGGGAGTGAGAATGAGACTGAATTCAGCAGCTGACAGGCTTTATGAAAATGTCTTGTACCTGCTACTTGTGTAACTCATCTGCTTCTACTTATCTCCACTACTGCAATAAAGCATGTGGAAAATCTGTCAGTTTGGCAAGGAATCAGGTAATAGGGCATGACAAAATAGGGCAAGGTGCCAGGCATCAGATTGGTAGGTTTTATTCCACGGATACTCATGGAGAGTATGAGCTTATATGAGCTGAAGATTGGTGGGAACTCATGAAAAGTAGATAAAAGAAAACACATGAAGGTGGGCTGTTATTTTCCTTTATGCAGTGAAAATAAGGAAAACATAAGAAAACTACTTAGGTAATACTGCTTTGTGGAAAACTGCAAGGAAATTGCCAGGCTCGAGAGAATGTTCTACAGACAATCTATAGAACAAAATCTATTCCATAGAATAAGTAGCCATTGAGGAAACCCCTTTGGTTGCAAGGTAATAACGGGTAGTACTGTAGGGTACAATGGCTGGTAAAAGAATTGAATATTGGCATAAATATTACAGTTTCATTAGCAATACCACACAAAATTAAGATTGTATTTTCTCTTCCATTTTGGATTAACCTTGATGTTGGGATGTATATGCTGCCACCCTTAGTAAGAAAAAAAACTACAGATACCTATCAGCAGCAATATTGAGGAAAAATGTGAAGGAGTACAGAGATGTCTCCCTGGGTAAAACCCTGCATCAGTTAGTGATTTAGGGAGGTTCTGAACTGGCAATTGAACACAAGCCATTATTGTTTAACAGCTCTGGATGAACCCTTATTCTGTGTATTAATCTAATTGGTTCTGAATCCATTCTTGCTTTTGGAATAAAAATGTTTTATTGTATAACTTATCCATCTATTCTAGAATTCAATTGCTATCATGCTGAAAAGCAGTTCAATTTATAAACAGGAATGTCCCAATCAGTGAAGAAAACTGCTGTCTGATAAATTGACTCAGGACCTTCATTTTATGGTAGAAGGATAATTAAACTTACCACGTTCACTCCAAAGATTTACTTACTAAAGTCATTTATGATTTTGCATGTAGTTACATAATTTTATACATCTTCCAATCTGTTTGTTTTCCAGTAGAAAACTCATAGCCTGTTCATATCCACATTCAGAAGCTGTTCCACAGCTGGGAGCTTGCCACAGTTTTCTGCGCTTTCATAGCTCTACCATATCCTTTTGGGAATGGGAGGATAGGGATACCATACAGTGTCTGAGTTGTCAGTAGAGATGGATTTATACAATATTGTAATGACTTTTTTTTCTATTCCTTGAACTAATATTTTCATTGAAAATCAATAATAACTCTTTCAGGACTGATAATGGCCTGTGCAGAAGCAATCATATGTCCCCCCATGTATTCATTTCCGTTCCTTGATTTCATATGCCATTTTATTGCCTAAACAAACCATTGTGTGGAATTTTTCTACCACTCTGTGGTCTGTGCTTATTTTAATTTTCCTGAATATTTTTTATCATCAACAAGCAGTCATCTTAATTTTTGTCCCGTTTTCTAAGCTTCTTATGTTGCTGTTGGTACAGAATAGGATTCAGCAAAGATTGCTATGGTTTTCCACTGCTATTCTCCACTTTTTAATTCTGACCTCATGAGAGGTTATTCCTTCATGTGTTGTGATGGCTTACTTCTTTTAATGACCTTTGTGGAATCTTGTAAAACTCTGTTTGCTAGTCTAAATGTGTTGAACTCTGTGAATCACTGACATGCTTGCCAGTGTCTCCAGAGAATTTCATTTTTAAAAGGGTGGCTTTTGAGGCATCTGTGAAAAAAACACAGCTCCCAGGCAGCCATTATTTTTATCTTTGAGACAGGTATCTAGATGTGATTTGATCCAGGACCCATTATAAAAAAAATAAATAATGTAGCTAGTACCTTGATATCACACCTACTTAACTAGAACGGTGGCAGTGTAGAACTTGAGTACATAGGGGTTTGTAGGCAAGAAAATCCTGCTGTTTTGCTGCTTTTCCTTTTTACAGTTTTTTTCTAGAAATGTTTCTGTTGAAAATACATGCTAAACTTATCATCATTAATTCTCTAGTGACTTGAGCAGCATGCTTGATTACCTGTGCATTGTACACCACTTTAAATAATTTGATTAATTTCTGTGTTATTTCCCTTTCATAGTTTATTCACCTGTCAACACTAAACAAACTTTCTGTTGGGTTTCCATGCACTAGAATCTTCACAGAATATGTTCCATGCTTAAAAACCAAAGTGTAAAGCAGAAAGATGACCATGCCCATTTCACAGGGGAGAATCTGATACTCTTTCTCTTCACACAGCAGCAGTCCTTTGAAAACCAGAAATTTAACCCAATTTGTTGAAACCACTACCTAATTAAAAGCCAATCTTTTCTCCTATTACCTTCATGCAATTGCTAGAATTTTATTTTTTAACAGATAGAAATTATTGTTCATATGATTCTTGTCAGTCACACAAAGGAGAGAAAAATTGATGCAGCTGGCAGTTGAAGGGAGTAGAATTTTTCTGCTTGACTTGAGCTATACAAACTAGAGATGATGTGTTTATGGCTCAGAGGATTTTATCCAGTCTTTGCACTGGAGCAAAGGTTTACAAAAGGCATTTGGCAATAAAGAAGGAAGAACTCTTTGTAATTTAAGAACATCATATTTTTGGAAGTGTTTGATGGGAGGATGTCCATAGAATTCAAGGTGGGATTGATAACAACAAACTTTAAAATGTATTAGGAAATTGAAGATGTGCAAAAATAGTACACCAGTTTTTAAATATTTCTTGTGTATGATTATTGTAATGAAAAACAAGGAAAAAATTTGACTGCACTATCTAGAGCTCCCTTGCCTTTTTTTTCCCCCTGGGGATTTATGATTGGAAGATGAATTTCTAAGATGTGAATCTCAGAAAATCTGACCAGATATATTAGCATCATAAACATACACATTTTTATTTCATATTGAAAAGGCCTAGTTAAAAGTTTCAAGACAATGGTTTCATCCTCTGTATTGCTAGAATGTCATGCCTCTGTTGTGAAAAAATACATATCTATATGGAACTGCTAGAAATCAATATGAATAATATTGCCTTCTCAATTCTATTAGGCTTGCACTGCAAATGTTCTTTCAAAGCAAAGCCTTCTTTTGGGCTGTACAAAGAAGTGTTATAGAATCATAGAATATCTTGAGTTGGAAGGGACTCCTAAGGCCTATTCAGCCCCCGCTCCTTGGAAATAAAGATTTTGAAAAAAATTCAAATATATAGTTGTTAATTATTACTTGTTAGAAACCCAGGGCTGAGGAATTAATCAATAGCAAAGGTGAAGTGCTGGCTGTAATGTTCATCTTTTCCTCTCCGCCTGTCACTCCAAGCCTGTGGGGAATTCAGTGTAGAGCACCTCTGTGAGACGCTGGCATCTTGACGTGGGCTGTTCAGTAAAACACCCAATACTTGTTTTTTTGCCTGAATTTGTACTGATTATGCATAAGGCTCTTTTGGTAGCTTTACCATAAGCTGATCTGCATGTTAGAGAGGTGACCCAAGAGTGAAGTTATGTTCTAATAAATGAGTATCTTAAGTACTCTTCATTTATTTATGTATCTTACATTTAAAGTTTGTGTTAAAACTTAGAAAAGTGGTATGATTTGTGATAGACATAGAACTGGTTATTTTTTTTATAGCTGTGTGAATCTGGAGGCTTTTTGGTTGCTGTCTTTCAGCTCTTTTCTGAAGGATTATTCTCCTGATGCCACGTACTGCAATTCTTTGCATGTGGGATCATTCTGTCCTTTGTACAAGATTCACTTTTGAGGGCTTAAAATACTTAGCTCTGAACCAAATGCCAGACTCTTTGTTAACACTAAATGATTACTGGCTTCTACACTATTAACTTTGTACAGCTGAAAAAGAGAATAATGATGCTGTCAGTCAACATAGGACGTTCTACAGCTATTAATTCATCTACTCTGCTAATGCTTATACAGATTTTTGCCATGTGGCCCCATCAGAGAAGGCAGAAAATGCCACTGAATGCAGTGAATAAAAATACAAGAACAACTGTATAGATTTTAAAATGGGGTGCAAATGAGCTTGAATCTATACAGAAGGTGCAAGTTGCATGATCAATAAATCTTAAGTATTGATTTCACAAATTGGACAGGCTAGTAACTAATTGGCTCTCTCGCTCAAGCGGTATATTTACATATAGTTTTAAAGTGAGCATGAGAGTCACTAACTCACAATGTCAAAGGACAGCTGTACCATGACCAGCCAAGCTTGGTAATTAAATGGCACACAGGTTAATTGCATAGACAAGCAGGAGACTAGTGTTAAAGGACTGAAAGGAGTCAGTTAAAGAGTGTTGTCCATTTGAGGAGGATGAAAAGAAATGCATTATAAAGAGAGCTTTATCAGAGTTCAATAATGATCCATTCAGTTTTTATTAAAACCTTATTTAAGGGTTATAATAGTATAATAGAGCTGGAAGCTGAATGAATTGCAAAAGAGTGAGTTTTGGGCCAGGTGAAGTTGTGATAAAATGAATCTAAAAGTGATCCCAAGAGTTCATACATCAGCCTTTTTTTCGGTTGGTTGCTTGGTTGGTTTGGGCTTTTTTTGATTTAACCTGTAGCCATGGCAAATTTGCTTTTGAAGATGCAAAACTGGATGATTTAATGCAAGGGTACTAATATATACATTGAACACATGCTAACAATTTGTCTCCGTGGATCAATTTTATTACAGCTCAAAGGTTTTGATCAGTACTTAGTGGGAAGGAGAGTAACCCACATTAATGAATGTTCTTCATATGGTTTATAATCTTTATAGCTTCCTGCTACATATAACTTGGCTCAGCAGAGCACTCAGACATGCTTAAATGCTGTGCTGAATGAGAATTATAATACATCACTCAGTATGTGCACCTGGAAAAATAACAACAGCGCTACCATAAAAGATATGATGTCGTATATATTGTTTTTTTTCTTGAGGAAAGGGAAACATGACATATACTATTCATGTTGCTGGATGAATTACCCAGCTGCTCTGATGACAAAGGTGTCTATGAAGTCCTAAGCAGAACAGTAATACAGTGTAATGGAAGTCCTGCAGTCTGTGGAGGAAAAGCTTTTCCATGGAGATGTCAGCAGAAAAGAAGGATTATAAAGAGTTTTCATAGGTACATTGTGTACAACATTGCTGTGGCCAATTGGGTAGGAACACAAGGTTTGATTGTGAAAAATAAAATTTTATGATGCTTTGTATGTTTCTGTACTTTCTCCTTTGGCGTCCTGCTGTTGTTCGTGATATAACCAGAAGGTACCAATTTGAATTTTAGAAGATTTGGCATAAGCCCATTTATTCTGCTGAATTCTGGATACACATCCAAAGTTGTTCCTTAGTACTTCAATAGCTGTTGAAAATGAAGGCTTTTGCTTTAATGTTTTAACAGGTGTTATGTTCAGTTGTGATTATTCTGCTAAATTCACCTTGTTTTAACCTCTGTTGCTTTTGTTTATGATTTTATTTTATTTATTTTCAGGACTGTTTCCTGCAGTGCTGAACCTGGCTAGTAATGCTCTCATCACAACCAATGCTACCTGTGGAGAAAAGGGGCGGGAAATGTACTGCAAACTTGTTGAACATGTACCTGGACAGCCTGTAAGGAACCCTCAGTGCCGCATTTGTGATCAAAGGAGCAGAGTTCCACATCGTATGTGTGCCATTTTCATTTTGTTCCTTTAAATTTTTTTTTTCTAAAGGGTGTAGATACTTGGGAAACAAAACAGTAGTTCACCAGCCTGATTACTGTGAAATGTGACTCTCTTTTAAAATGAGGTTAACTCTCTTCCAAAGGTATTCCAAAATCTATATCTGATATGGGTAGTCCTCCCACAGAACTTTCTGATTCAGGTACTGAAAAGCAGAGCACCTAAATTCAGATTTTAAAAAATTATGTATTTACAGCTCTGGCTGGAATTTGAACATTTTGGCCAATCTCAGCAATATCTGAAATTCCAGTAAATTCAGTTTCATCGAGCCAGAAAAAATAAGACAAAGTAATGGAGCCTGCTTGGTTTAATGCTTAGTGTTTAATATTAAAATTGATTTTTGCTAACACTGCTTTCTTAAAGATTACTTGGAAGCAAAATCGGTTTTCAAGTATGAATTTGTCATCATCTACTTCAGATATGCCTATTTCTGGTAGTTGGGAAGATTAGAACTAAGAAAATTTCTTAGTCGAGTCATACAAGTTTAATTTCATGTAACCTTGCAGTGAAAGACAAGAACAGCTTTAACATTATTAGATTTTCATGAGTGTATTGGCACTGTAGATAGTAGAGGATGTAGGGATGCTTAAGACAGCTTTTAATGGAATAGATAAAATGCCTGAAGAAGCACAGACACAGAAGCATGAAGACAATTTTTTTTTCCAATTGTGTTTCAATAAAACTTAGCTCAGATACATTTATACCTCATGACATTTAAGCATGTGCTTAAAACCACAGGATAAAAAAAAAAGTCTTTTAATCTGTCTGCTAGTTCTTGACAGGATGAGCTATCTGCAGCTGTAGCTTTCCAGACAGAAGCTTGTTTGGATTCTCCTTAGAAACTTCCTCCCATGGCCACACTTTCTATTGTGGCTCACTCATTACATCACTCAAAACAAAGTGTTTTTCTAATAGCATCTCCCTCCAGAAATTCATGTTACCTATTTCCTAAGTTCAGTCAATACAAGGAATGGATTATTATTCACTTTTTCTTTTAAAAAGTATTTTATTTAATTAATTGATGGGTGATGGTATTGCTCTATTTAGTTTCTACACTAAGCTGTCTTTTCTTTCATTCTCCTCATAGGTTTTATCTTCTAGAACTCTAACAGCCTGAATTGCAGTTCTCTGATTTCTCTCTAGAGGCTTTCATATTTATTAAAATTCACCTGAGCTCTTACTAGCACTACACAGGTATCCAGGTTTGCTTCAGAATACTCATATATTCCTGTTCACATGTTTTACTTTGATATTTCCCATTGCTAATGGTGAAACATCACTGAGAGGACAGTTAGTTGTCCATTGTAAACTTCAGATGCTTTCTTTTCCTGCTAAATTTCCCCTCATCCTATAATTGCAAAGCTATTTATAATTGCCCCAGTGTAGACTACTTAATTTCTCTGAAGACACTTACAACCTATTTTTTTTCCAGATTGTTTTCAATGTTTTGATTGTTTTCAATTGTTTCAATGTCTTCTTTAACTGCAGAAAATGCCATCTTCTGAGGAAAGGTCATATGATTCTTTAGCAATAGACATGTCCAATTACATTATGGCAGTGTGTTTCACTCGGAGAAGAATTCAGGTTTTGGAAGCATTCCGACTGGCAGAAAGACTGTGCAAAAGACTTTCCTGTTTAACAGATGGGAATTTAGAGACACATGCACATTACCCAAGTTTTTTCCTATATAAGGAAATAAGCTTGCTTATTTCAAAAAGCAAACCTAAACCAGAGATATTACTATGTCTTGTCTATGATGTCAGATAGTGTACACTAAAATATGCGTATACACACAGACACATATATGTGTGTATTTTAAAAAACCCCATCTGAATGATTTATATCTATCTTTCCCCTTGTTCCTACTCTCTTCTAAACTTGAATTAGTCCAGCTTCGTAATATCTGGTCTTTTGTGACAATCATATCTCATTTTGAGGTCTTTAAATGTTCATTTGGCAAATGGAAGTGCCTTGTTTAAACAGAGGAGGCTTGTTAATAGGAGAACCATGTAATATAACCAGACTTTAAATGATCCCCCTGGAATGTGTGAGTCTGGAGTGCTCCCCCTTAGTGACTGTAGTAGGAAATAAACACAAATTCTGTGGTTAATCACAAGTGAGCCCAAATTAAAGAGCACACTTTGATGGTCTCAGTCTCTTAAGTGCTCCCTCTTGCTATCTTATCAGGGAGATTGGTCCTTGAACTGCATATGCAATCCAGTCCTTTTTACACATATTGTATTTTTTACCCCTTAACTTTTAAATCAGCTAAACATGCCAGAAATTAATCAATTTTCAAATTATTTATGATTAAACTTTCATAATGGTGATTACAGTTAATTGTTGATTCATCTCCCAGTCCTCCTTCTGATGATTTACCTTTATGTCAATTTCATCTGAGGAGACTTAGATAAAAATTTCCAATTAGACAACTTCTGTTGCAATCACTGAAAAGCCCTGAATTTGATTTACAGCTGATTTTTGCTATCGCTCATTTAAAGCCAAGATTTGAGAAAATGATCAGAGCTGTGGGAACTGACAGCATGTAAAGCATAGGGTGTACTTGGCTTTTCTCTTCAATATAAAAACAAAGCCACCTATAGCTTTATCAGTTGTAGTACCAGAATTCTAACTTGCAAATGGCTGTCCCCTAATACCATTGAATAATATTGAAATGAAAATTTTGGCATTTTCAATATTGAGGATTTATGCCTTCATTCACTCCCACATGGCACTTAAATTGTATCTTTAAATATGTTCAGGCATTCTGGCTTCCCTTAATGAGCTAGGATTCCTGTCCTCCACAGGTGCTTGATATAGCAAAAAACCAGAGATACTCTCAATCTAACCAAAGACTAACAATTTAGCTGCTTGATGTAAGTAATAATTAAAATAAGTAAATTAATCAGTTAATAAAGTAATTGTTTGCAATTCTAGGCCCAGCTAGTCATGAGCCATATTCTAGATGTATACCAAGCAAACCTGACATTTTAGAAAGTCATCCTTAATGAGAGGGGTAGGATTTTCTCCTAATTCATATTCTTGCAAACAGAACTTGCGTAGAAGAAACTTACCCTATTTGAAATTCTTTTGGGTTATTTTCCTAATAATGCGCAAGCTTGCTCTGTGACTTCCAAATATAAATCCTCATACCTTTGAAAATTGATTTTGTTAGTCTCCATTTTGTACAGGAGAGAAAAACAAAAAAATAAGCTGGAAATACTGAGTGTGATTTTTCTTAGTCTAAATAACATTAAAGTACTAAGTAAGCAAACTTTGATACTGTAGATCTTGAAATTCGGGAAAAATTCAATTCTGTAAATAAATTTGTATCCCTGTTATTTAAGAATCATTTGGGACACTGCAGCAAGTAAATATAGATGTGAAAAATAATCCATCTTGGACTTTGATATGGATTATAACCAAACAAACCTTTATATGTGTGTATGTAAGTCAGAAAATTTTCCAGTTGAGGAATACATTCTGTAATGATTTTTGAATCATTTCCTCTGCAATGATTTGTAAATTATTACTAGAATTATTTCCATGTGTGCTTAGAAATGTCAGTACTTGTATTACTTTAATCTCTGCTTTTTTTATACGCTATATCTCAGGTTTCTGATATGTTGTTTTTGTTGCAAAATTCAAGGACTTGAAACTTTGGAAGAGTGCAGGAACTGTTTACTTGATTTAAAAGCCTGCATTTTCTATAGCATTGGGAGAGCCTTCTGCAATTAGATGCTATGAATGACCTTCTTGTGATCATAACCAAAATTAAACAACTAACATTAGATCAGTATTCCAGTGTTGTAACAGCCCTCTCATTAGAGGGCAGAAAGGAGCCAAGACACAGACTTCTTGTTTATCACAGCATTAAAAGGGCCCCGGTTTATTCCTCTTTACAGCTCAGCCATCCTGACCCCAACTATTCACTGACTCTGGCTGCAGCAAGCTTTTACTGTAGGTTTCCCTTGCAGCCTCTCACTACTGTTTGTTTCCTGCTAAACTATGACTGCAGGTACTGGTTTGCAGACTCTGAATGCAGGCTTTTACCTGGCTAGACTGTGACTGCAGGTTTCAACAACAGGCTCTAACTGCTGACCCAGACTGACCGCACATCAGTGATTCTCTCCCCAGGACCCTTCTTCATGATTCCCCTCCACCACCTAGCCCACTCCCTTTTATCATACTTATCGTTATTGGATATAGCTGTGACTCATCAGGAGCATGGCTGTATTGGGTAATTAACACAGCTGTTACTTATCAGGGCAAGGCCACCTCTATTTCCTTCTCCTACATTCCACTAATAATAAGCATGACTGGTAGGCCAAGACTACAAGAAAAAATAATTTACTCTTTGTCTTTTTGAAGTCCTGCCTTATTCACTCTGTAATTGTCTTAAAATCCAGATTTCAGATCAAAAAATAATTAAATCTTCTAATAGTTTTGAAATCTATTTCTATGTTTCTGCTGTTCTAACAGAACGACACCCGATAACAAATGCAATTGATGGCAAGAACACTTGGTGGCAAAGCCCTAGTATCCAGAATGGAATTGAGTATCATTATGTGACCATTACATTGGACCTCCAACAGGTAGATTTCTATTTATTTGTTTCTGAGCTTGATTTCTTGCATGATAGATCACCTGGATTATCTCAATTTTTGCTTTGTGTTGCTTTCCTATAGGAAGACATGACTAGTTTCTCCTAAAATTTTCTGTTGTTTATATGGATATCACTTACCCATTCATTGTAACATAATGTGCCAAATTAAAAAAAAAAAGTTATTTCATATGTATTTTTAGGGAGTCATGCAGTTGTAAGTACATTCTGTCTGTGAAACTGAAGTACTTAGAGAGTAGGGATTTTTATACCTGCTAGAGCTTTTGAATCCTGGAAGTGTTATAGCATTCTGGCTTTGGAGCCCTCATTGCTAACGGCAGAAACAATCCTACATCTGCATTTTTTGCCTTATATATGCAAAAGTATTCAATGTGCATTTATCTTTCAAACAGGAGAACTAAAACTTTTACAGAAGTTTGAGAGTAGGAGCCTGTGCATTAGAGAAATTTTAGTTGTGTGGTTGTTTAGGTCAGGTCTTCTAAACTTGGGCTTTACAACTCCGGGTTTTTCCCCTGCTATTTCATTATCTAGGTTATCATCAGAAATTAGCAAATTTATGAATTTCTGAAAGTTTTAAGTTTTCTTATGTATTAAAAGCTAGCAACTAAAGGATCAGTGAGGATACTGGAGAAAAAGTATTGGTTGTTCTAATGTATTTAAAAGGCTTCTTCATGTGCCAGCTGACAGCGGTCTGAGAATGATGCAGTGTTGGCATGGTTTTGGGAGGTTTTTTGTTACTATTTTTTTAAAAAATGAAACAAGGATCAAGTCTGATGCTGTTTCTTTCCCATGTCCTATTGCTAACTGTTCAAAGGAAACTTGGCAGTTCTTCTGCAGCTCTAAAGCTGATAACTTCTCTTAAGCCTATTCATTTGTTACTGGCTGGAATAGAAGCAGTGTTGAGTTTTCTGTGGATGTCAGAGAGGTGGGATAAGACCCTGTGTCTCTAATGCTATCTGGCACACCCTTTATGATCTGAGTAACCCATGTAGTTAGGAATGCATGCAATTTTACTCACCACTGTATAGGAACAGAACAAGTATTGTTCCCCAAAATGTAGTAAAAGGTCTGCTGCGATTTGCATGGCTTTTGGACTGCTCAGTAAGGAATAAGTGTTGTTTGTATCTTGAGAAGTATTAGGAGTTTTTTGCTTATCCAGGAATTTCACAGTCAGAGCATTACAGACTATTAAAGTAACTGTAGAATATGAAATTTCTCTTTCAAGCTTTTGTTTTGTGTAGTAGCCACTATGAATGGTGAAGGTCACCAGATATGTCTGTGACCTCACTTAAAAGAAATTCCATTATTTACCTTTGGCTTTTAAGAGATTCAGTAATTGCTATGTTTGTGTTGATGAATTCTTGCTTTAAGTATAAAAAAGCTTAACTTCCTTTTGTGAGATAGAAATAACAAATGACAAATCCACAAGTAATGGACTGAAAATTGCAGGAATTCATTCGTTCTTATGTTATTACTGGTAATTATGATAGTACATGGAATGCTTTTAGCAATCCCAATTTCATGGAAAAAACCAGAAAATAATTATAATTTCCTCATTTATATAATGCTTGGCCTTTTGGGGCAGCAGCTTTTTTTTTTTTCTTTACTTTGTTGTGCAGAGAAGCCATATAAAAATGATGTATACTATTTAACAACAGCTAATAAACTAGAAGAAGTAACATATGCTTACTGTTAAAACAAGCCCAAATATTATCAGTCGTGTTGGGAAAAATGTAGTATTTTTTCTTTTTTTCCCTCTCAACAGCTGAGTTTTGCCTTAGTACTTACAAAGAGCTTTTATCTATAATGAAGGCTAGGTTTCTCATTCATTGAAGTATGCTTGAAATTTTTACTCCATATATTATTAAAATATGAGTTGAAAACTGGAACTATTTCGTTCTGAGCACCTTTGATGATTTGCTCTTAACCTTTCACTTTCCCACTTTTTAGCCATTATAACAAGTCTCATCTATATCACAAGAAAGTTATGGAGCCCCATTCATACCTGTAAATGTGAGGTTATTTTTTACAGTGCTTTTCATCCAGTAAGTGCAGAGAGGGTCAAAAATATAGATTTATTTGGGAGTTTCTCACGTGAATTTAAATGGAGATAGAGTGACAGGTTGAGCTACCTTGGTAGATCAGAATTTGGAAGAGGGTGGTTCAGATGGGCTAGGTACCAAGAGAAGCTGTCTGCTGTTCTGCGGTTCTTAGTCCTGCTGGTTGGGCAGGGTCTGCCTGCTCTGCCTTCAGAGTGTTGGGCAGTTCAAGTGCAACAGAGGTACTTCAGGTCCCAAAAGCACATTGTTTAGGAGGACTGAAAATAGGCCTTCTCTTCAAGGATTTCAGAGCAGGGAGCTGGCAAAACAGAAATGCTTAGGCGTCCAGGGAGAACAAATTCCCTGTCGTCGTGTAGTCCCAAATCCTCAACTGGTCTTAATTTCAGAGTGATGTGGAAGATTAGTAGAGTATCTTTAAAGAAAATTGGCAAATTCACAGGAAAACCAGTTGGCATTTTGAGGTGGAGTGGTCAGCCCATCTGTTTCTGATTTCTACACGCATCAGGACACTTTTACTAACAAATTCCCAACTACTCTAGGGAGCAAGGACATTGGCAATATCCTTGATACTGCTCAGATACTTGTGCCAGGAGCATATATTTGCTATGCACTTCATATTTTTAAAATGATGCTGGAATATTTGATGTGAATTGTAGATGTGTGGAATGCAGGTGACCCCAAGTTAATATTCTGGCAGAAATTTCTAGATTTAATAACTATGTCTTAATTGCTTGAGACTGTGGAGGATTAGTTTAGTGTCCAAGTGATGTTTTCCAGGCATACATATCTGAAGGAAAATAAAGTAATGGACACTCTACAGGGCCTTGTAAGCTGCAAGAGCAAGAATAACTGATTAAGCTATGTAGCTGTTTCTCTCTAAAACACTTGCATTTCATCAGTTTTAAGTTCCCTAAGCTCTGATAGTGTCCAGTTCTTTTGACTTATCTTTTCATCCTGTCTCCTACCCTTCTTCTGTAGGAAGGGAAGAAGGAGTCTAAAAAATCGTGTTCTGACTCTTTGTAGAAATCACTGCGGTCATCATCCCTTCCAAAGGCAGTCTCAGAACACTTATTACAGGAATGATGTCCTAGAGCAAACTGGTGGCAGAGACCCATGAATTAACTAAATCTGCACCTCTGCCTAATTAATTTTTTTTCTTAAAGAAGAGATAACCAGACCTTTGCGTCTTGGCTATTTCAAAGTTGTTGCATGATTATTGGATTCTGGAACAATCTCTCTGTTATCTGGTTTCAAATTACTAATGGAACCCATTGTTTGGGTGTTTATACAGTTGAACCCCACCATAAGGTCCAGTTCAACTATCCTTTAGGGATTGACCGAAGGTAATCTTACAGCCATAGTGATATAAGAGGTAAATTGGATGATATTTATAGCCTTTACACGTTAGCTGCATAGGCATATAGGGATATGCATATCATTGGCCAATATTTTGTTTAATGTTATATTTTCTCTTCTCTGAAATATCAAATACATTTTCCATTGGGGGAAAAGAAATATAGCTAGCTTTCTGTTGAATAACTTCTGATATCGCATATCAGAACATCTAAAGGAATGAAGAGGAAGGTAACTATTCTGTTTAGTCTTGGGATATAAGAACCAATTTAGTAAAATGAAGTGCCATTTGGTCTTTGTGTTAAATTTCTATAAATGTGCAAACATTTTGTTTAGGTGTTCAATTAGTATTTTCCTTCTCTCTTTTACCAGTAACTGTGGGCTTAAAATGCTTTCAAAACTGTTTTTGTAAAGGTAAGGCTTAAAGCTTCTCTTCATTCCCAAACGAGAAAGTAGTTTAACAGAAATAAAGTTTAGTCCAAACTTGGGCTTTTCTCCAACAGATGACAGTCAGTTTTGTTCATCTTCAAAAATGTTTTTCTAAAGACAAAAAATTGAACAAACCCGGAGTCTGTTGAGACTATCAAGCTGCAATTCCCTGATTGCCACTCCCCCTGTCACTGGTGAAAGGGTGATGTTTCTGTACTTCTTGTTCTGGCACTAGCCTTTGTGTTGCCATGATGTACCTTGGTCCTGAAAACTATGTCTTGTTTTGTTCTTTGGGGTATGGTTTCTGCCAGATCAGTTTTCTGATTTGGCTTGCCTGTGTAAGGTTTTATTGCCAGCTTGGGGGAGGGGGCAGCCAACATTCTGTGTTGGCTTCAACATTGTAAAACCTCAAAGTGTACGGTATTGATCTGTGAGCTAAAGTCCAAGCCTGCAACATCGAGCTGTCATCCTCAATATTTGTTTTTACTATTTCTTGCTCATGAATCATTCTGTTTTGAAGTTATGTAAACATTTGAGAATTCAGAAAACAAATAGTCTCAAAACTAAATCCAGTTTTCTGGCTCAGTTACACCTAAGTGCTAAAGGAACTGTTGAAGTGACAGCCCAAAGGAGATGCAACTCAAACCATGAAAATTACTTTTGAATCAATTAGAAAAAGGAATGAGATGTTCTGTTTTAATAAAGTCCACAGCCAACTTTTAGACAGGAATGTTAGTTGAAATACTCATTATTTTTTTATTTCTTTTTTCATTACTTCCATAGACTTGAATCTTAACATTTCAGTGATTCCCTTATGTTCTTTAGTTTTACAATTTGCTGGTAATGAACTAACTAGGTATCTATAGGATGAAGAAAAGTGTAATTTACCTTTCTGATATTCTTTTAAGTTATTATTACTTTTTAAATTTTTTAATACTTATTAATTAGTATTTAATTTCTAAATCTTTTTAAAGCAAAACTATTTGACTTGAAGTCAGCTTATAATGAAAGCATTTGAAAAGCTCAAAAAGAAAACCAAGAAAAGAAATTCCATATTAATATGCCAGTAAGGATTTATAGCAAACATATGCAGAAAAAATATTTGTTACAATGAAAACAAAGAGAACGGTAGTAAATATTTTGACATTACAGTAAACATTTTTAAGAACTGCCTGCTTTATATGCTATTAGCAAATTTACTTCAGATTAACGTTTCTTTCCACCTTGATTTCCATTTGTGGGAAGGAGAGAATATGTATACACTAACAAGTAACAGATGTTACAGGGCTCCCTTCTAGTCTCAGAATAAAGTTTTCCCCATTGATATCACTCAGACAAAAGCCTAAGAAAAATAAATTTATCTTTTTCCTCAGTTAGGAGTTGAGACTACAGCTCTATGCCAGCCATAATTCCTAAAGAGGGTACTGCATGAAGTTTCTAGGTGTTCTAACAAACAAATGTTAGTGAAGATGCCCAAGCTGACTTTTCTACAGCATTAATAAAAGAGAAAGTTTTTCATGAGTCTTCAATAGTACATGGAGGAAGTTCTCTCAATCGCATTCTGAAATGCTAAGAACCCATTATTGTATTGAAAGATGAATTGTAATACCCACCAAAAAAAGTGCTGTAAACTGGGTTGAGGGGTTGTATTAACAATAAATATCCACAGGATTATTTTGCCCATTTCTTTTTTGCTCTATAAATTTATAGACCATAAATTTATTGCTTTGTGCTTATTCAGAAAGATTACTAAGTGAATAAATCCTTTCAGTCTGAGTTTGTAATACACAGAAACAAAGATTTTGACCAGTGTTGAGAATTTATACATTTTCTTTTTCAGGTTACTTGCCTTATATTTTCCCTGGATGACTGTAATACATATACATTCCACTTTTCTAATTTTGGCTTTAAGGAAGAGAGCTATTCTCCTTTGAATGCAGTAACACATACATACTGACATGAATATGAGGTTGTGTTCTGATTTTCTACTCTTAGCAGGTTTGGTTCTAAAGAAAATAGTGGAGCCTGGGAGAATGGTGATATGATAAGTAAGGGATTCATAGGATTCTCAGTCTTGAGCAGATTTTGTTATCTATATTGAAGAAGTATGTTGTCTTTAAATACTTTATGATTAATAAGAAGCTTACTTGACAAAATAAGTTTTGCAGCTGATGATGGTTATGAAGTAGTGCTTCTGTTGTGATAGGCACATTAAAATATACAGATTTGGTATGAGTAAGTGAGAGCTGGTGAGAGGACATTGCATGGAAACATCACTGAAGGAAATAAGAATGCTTCACTCCGAATACTTTCAGTGCTACTGGACCCAAGCTGAGCATCAGTTCTTGGATCTAGAAAATTAAAAAAAAAAAAAAAAAGAGCTTTTTTGGGGTTTGGGTTTTTTTGGGTTTTTTGGGTTTTTTTTTTCTTTTAAGAACC
Organism: Cettia cetti; assembly: GCA_013401135.1. Lineage (NCBI taxonomy): Eukaryota > Metazoa > Chordata > Aves > Passeriformes > Sylviidae > Cettia > Cettia cetti. The sequence goes on from VZUI01003658.1 coordinate 19,485, forward strand.
AAAATAGAGGAAAAACCATTTCTGTCCTCCCTCCTTGTCCAGGTTTCAGGAAGGGTTTGGATATTAGCATTTTCATCAATTTTCCTTTTCTCAAAGTAATTTTCTCCATGGAAAGAAGTGATAAATTTTAGAAAATAAAGAGAAAATGCTTTCTTCTATTATTTGAAAGTATTGTGAAAAGAGATTATTAACTTCAGCACTCGATTCTGGTGTACACCAGGCCAATGATGAACAGCAAAAATAGTCAAGAGAGAGCAGCCATTCTTTTTGAGGCCTTCACAAGCAGCTGAACAGTTGGCAGTGGAGAAAACCAACAGAGAAAATTACAAAGTTAACATTGAGGAAAACTTTACACGTTCTGAGTCCTGCCATTTGGCTTAATGTGTCTCAGATCCTCAACAGCTGGACAACTTGAGTACTTTACAGTTTGACATTGTATAAAGTGCACTCTTTTAATAGACTTTGGTTTCTTTTTTCTTTTTTAATGACATCTTGTAGTTATAACATGAACAAAAGTTGAGAAATATTAGTGCAATGTATTTTTTGTCATGGAGAAGAAAGTGTTCATAAAAGAACTTGTGCCTCTCCAGCAGTTACATATGTGGATGGGAGAAAACTGAACTTATTCTAAGTTCAGGTATTTTTTATAATTTTTTTAAAAAAATGTGTTCTGCAGGCATTAACTGAATGGGACTGAGTATGGTACAAAAGTGAATTTTAGCTTAACTAGAAAAGATTAATTTGTGACTGAAATGGCTTGGTTTGGAGAAACCCACCATAGGTTTTATCAAACCCAACCTTGAAAAGCTCTTTCTCAGTTTTTCCCATGAAGTGCTGTTGGCATCTTAATTTGCATGATATTTGTAGCTGCAACTTTTTGTAGTTAAAATCTTTCTGGACAGATGATGCCCTCCTAAAATTGCTTGCAACACTGGGGAGAAAAATAGTCTATATTGGAATCAAGTGTGTGTTTCAGCCCAAATTCCCCATCTGGTAGCAGCATTTCAGTTAGAAGCAGCTGAGAGGAACAACAGAGCTACATTGTCATTAAAGGCAAACTGCAGCATAGTGGGAGATGTTCAATTCTCTAAGCTGATATTAGTGGAATCCTGCTAAGCATTTTTTTTCCACCCATGCCAACATTTTCAATTACAGAATTTTTAACTGTGAGCAGAATATTTGAAATCATGGTCATTGTCTCTCAGGACAGTGATAGAAAAAATACATGCTAGATGGCCATTTGAGGAATCTGGAAAGCCATTCCATTTCTAGATAAGGCTTTTACACTGTCTGAGTTGTATGTGAGACTAAAATAAGAAGATTAGTTGTTCTTAAATAGCCAATTGTATACAAATTCTTGCATCACAACTGTCTACTCTCTTTCATACATAATAGACCTAAACAATAATCCAGAACAGTATCTCTGAATTGACCTCATAAATTGGCCTCTGGGAACACAAGGTCCCTCAAAACTCATGCAATCTCTGCTTCAATTCATGAGTAGTTGGATTTGGTCAGCTTCATGTCTTAAACCTTTAGGAGAGGCTAATCCAAAATGAGAAACAGTGCAAATGTGGTATTTAAGATGCATGATGCGCTGCATATATAACAATTGTTTTCATATGTGAGTATCAAGATAGAAGTTAATGATTGAGGAACACTTTTACATTGAGAATCTGTTTGTATCTGGGATTTCTGGTTCTGGCTCCTATGTCTGTATTCACATTCAGACTGTAGCAAGGCAGAGCTCATACTCCTGTGAAACACACACACAGCTCCACAGAGCAGAATAAATAGGCCACAGTGCCCTGTTAGCACCCACATGAACACAAACACAGCACAGCCTGCTTCACCCTCTTCTTCCTCTCCAGATGATCAGGGTTAATGTCTACTAGGGGCATATACATGTCTGGATGCATCCAAGGCATGCAATGCTTCAGTAGCTAGCCTTGGATAGTCTTTTGAAGATCTTAGAGATTTACAGCCCCAATCCAGTTGCTGGTATTTAGATCTCTTCTACATGATGAGCTTGAAGTTAACTCTTATTCACACATACCCTCTAGAAGAAAGAGCACACCTAAAGAAGATATTTAGAAACAGGATTTAATGAGAAAATAGGATAGATTTCAGTGATTGAGGTCAGGATTAGCATGCTGATCAACCAGCTAGCTGTAGTCAACTGGTTCCTTTCATCTCCTTTTCCCTCTGTCTTACACTTACTCCTTCTTGATCCACCTTGATCCCTCCCTTTCTCTACCTTTACTGCTTCCCCTAAATGGTTCCACTGTAAGTCTTATTCATGGATACAATCCCCTTAACTCATCCCATAATGAATTCTGCATAGACTTTCCCCTGCTTCTCTTAATGAGGGGAACCCCCCCTGTAGCTAATAACCGCCTTTAGCCTCAGGGTGTTCTGAGGTAGCCTCAAACTCATCTGGATGGATTTCACACTGGGTCAAGGGGTGTCTGTAGTGCTTTTACTACCCCTATCAGCACTTCTAAATAGCTACTTAAATAAATCTGTGTCATGGTGAGGGTCATATGGTGTGACAGTATTTATACCAGCCTGATTCCTGTAAGGAAACTAGTCCTTGCCTAAGTTCTGCACTCGTGTTGATGAAAGAATACTGTGTTTACTTGGACAATGAACTACAATAATAATCAGGAGCACAATATAACTATAGTAAACAATACAGAGTTTACACCAGATTGTTGATGGAAGCCTTCATTAGAGCTAATAAATTTTTCTGTTGAGAAAATGAAATGGAAAGACTTCTGTAGAATTGTGCGGTACCATTTTTTTTTCCTCTGCTGATACTCTGATTTACATGAATGCTTTCTAACCGAAGGATTTATTTTTTAAATAGAAGTGCAAGTGGGAGTCAGACACAATAAGATTTCCTGCTTCAGTAGTTAACCCTATGTAGATTAATGATTCACTTCAGCTCTATCTGAATAATATTAGTGTAGCAAATTATACTGTATAGTAGGATGCACTTTTCTATGTCTTATGAGGCATTCACAAGAAGGTACAGTGCTATAACTTATGGAAGTGTTCCTACAGTATGTGCTTTATAATTCTCACTGCTGAGACAATTACCAGTGAAAATGAGACCTAAGGCTCATTTTGTTTCTCATCTTGAGGATTATGTTGCCTATAATTTGGGGAAGGCTTAAAGGACTATTTAGACTATTTCACTCCCACTCCCATAATTATACTGCTATGGTCACATGAGCAGAACAAGTAGAAAAAAGCACCAGCTGTGCTTTGGCAGCTATGTTAATGATCTTTTGCATGCTACCAGGCAGCTTGGTATTGCTCCATATTCCCGTTTGAATAAGCAAGCTTGGGCCTCTAGGTTGCATACTGGACTTTTACAAATCCAGATGTGCTCTAAGATCATGCAGTTACTCTGTCAATTGACATATGTCAGTTTATTGATGCTATCTGAAAAGTGGAGCAGGTGTGCTCCATCAATTACCTGGGGGGGAGTAAAAGCCCAGTGTTACCATCTACTAGGAATGTTGGCTTTAGACCACTGAACCATGTTACTTTTTTGATTGTGGAAAAAAATGCAACAAAACTCAGTGATACTTTAGACTAAGTGCTTGCTAGTTTTGTATTTGCTAAACAACTTCACAATAAAAGAAGAGTTACTCTTTTACCTGGATAAGGACAGTTTTCCAGCTGATTGGAAAGTCGGCATTGCATCCATTTTACTGATTTGCTTTGAGAATAACCATACAGCTGCCTATAATTTTAGTCTGTTTGTTGTCATTGCTAGCTTGCTGAGAAAGCACTGTAAAACATGGCATGCACTATGATTGTTCTCTGCCTCATAGCACTGGTGGTGAGCTGGTAGTGCCTGGTGCAGCTGACTGAGCTGGGGCAACCATCTTCTCATGTCAAGCTAAAGCTCTAGCTGCCCCACAAAGGAAAGCTATTTTTAAGAATCACAGATTAACATCCTATACTGTCTTCAGCCTAGCCTTAGAAAGATCAGGAATAATATCAACCAGGCCATGTTTTTGATTCATGATGCTTTTGATTCATCTTCCTTTGTCTGCAGTTAGCATTAACAGTTCCAGCTCTGTTTCTCTATCCAGGAAGTAATTTTGTTAGTGCATGCAGATAGCTCAGTGCTGTTACAGAAGGAACTCTTAGAGGCTGAGACAGTAGTAGTCTGGATCAGGTTGAAAAGCTGTAGCTGAATAGTAGTTAAAACCAGCCCTTCATGTGTATTCTTTTACTTACATTAAGAAGTTTTTTGGTTTTTTTCTTGTCAGATTTAGATTAAGAGAAATTATATCCATTCCACTGAGATATGAAATGCACTATTTACTCTCCATAGCCTTGTTTGTTTGTTTGTTTTTGCAGTTTCATTTATAGGGCATTCTAAAAATAATGAAAGCCAAAGGTATATATTAAATTTCAGTCAAGCAGTTCACTATCTGAAGGCAAGAAACAAGACCTCAGCAAAATATGCAGGAAATGTGATTGGAAGGAGGCTTCAATTTGAAAAGTCACTGTAGAAAGTTTCAGTCTCCCACACAGCCTAGTATTTCAAAGTAAGCAAACAGAGAAAGACTTCCTGTTGATTACACCTCTTGGCCCCACAGAGCCAATGCATCCAAGATGTTTGCAGAGCTAAATGGTTTTTTGGCTGCATTTAACAACAACTTGTTCATGAAGTTTTGCACATTTTAGGACGTCCAAAAAGGAAACTATATATACACACACACCTGTGGTGATGAATTTATTGAGAGATATGTCCTAAACCACAAATCTTCCATGGTGGAAGCCCTAGCAATGTGTTTAACCTCAGTTGTTATCCATTCAACATATAAGGAACATTCTTATTCTGAAAACTTGAGGTAAATTGCTTATGTAAAATAATAATAAAAAAAGTATTTAAAAGTACTCTGGAATGAAATCTCTGTTCTGTATTTCTTATATTTCAAAGAGCTTAACTGGGGGGTGAACAGTTTGGAGAGATTTGTTAACGTATTGCTTGTCTCTGTATTGTAAAGAGTATTAGTGACACTAATCCAGGATAGTTAAAACTATAATTGTTTATGGCTACAGTGGAATATAGCTGTAAATGAGTTTGAGAGAGGAAAGGGGGTTTCTGAAAGGGTACAAGTGGTTGTATGATTCCTGTTGGAACAATGGAATGAAACAAAGGTTTTTTCATTCTCTGGAGTGTTTATTTAATGCTGTTAAAGAAAAAATATTGAGATAATCCTCTAAGAAGGTACAGTTACAGACATGTTCTTCAGATTTAAATTAACACAGCCTCACCCAATTCTTATTCCACTGAAAAACTTTGGCTGCGAGTAATTTATTTTCCTGACTGAAGTGGTTGTGAATCATACCACATTCTCAGCATCCACACAGGCAGGAATGATAATTGGAGATAAATATTTTCTTTGTCTCCATCATCAAGTGTTCAGGAATACTTGCTGTACTTGGCCACTTAACACCTTTCCTACTTTACAGTAATACTGGTGCGTAATAAAAACCAATTCAAATCTCTTCTTTACTGTTTCTTTCATTGTTTACTGTTGGATAGTCTTTCAGTAGCTTTACTGATCATCAAAGCATTCACAAGAGATTTTGTGTGGACTAAGTCTGCGTCTTGGAGCTTCTTTACAGTGACTATTCAATACAAAAAGCTTTAAGTATTAAATCAGCACTGCAGTGATGCATCCTCATGTTCCGACTCACAGCACTGCATCTTAAAAATATTAATTTGATAGATGTTCTGCTTTTCTAATAGAAATAGCTGCTTCTTTTCCTTGGCTTCAGTTCTACCTCTGTAGCATATAGCTGTTAGTAGGTTAAAAACCAAACCAGACCTGTGTCACTAGTGTGTGTCATTCTGCAATTGCAAATGTATTTGTGGTTTGCATTCCAGCAAGCCTAAACACAGAAATAAACCATAATAAATCAATTGAATAGGCAGGTAAAATGGACTATAATGAGCATTGATTATATGCTTGCATTCTGTTTGTAGTGATATTTGATGTGTCTCTGTCCTGTAAAGCTTATTCATGGTCACAGTGCTGAGTTGTGTGATTGAAACAAGAATGTTTTACAGAATGATTTCAGCATGATGTGATTACCTTTCAATAGCTTAAAACAATGTTTTTCTTTAACAGAGATAGAATTGTAACAGTTAGGCAACTCTTAAACACTGCGGAAAGTGTATGTCTATAAATACACATAAAGAAACAATCCCACTCCTACCAATTGAAAATACTTGAAAACAAACTTTACAAAAATTTGGCTGAAAAGGCAGTTTAGCAATTACCTACTAAGAAACTTAGAGTGCTTTGTAATTCTATTTTCAACATCTCTATTGACCTAATGCAGCTAATTTTTTTTTTCAGGAATGTTAATGTAGAATTTGTTTCTGTAGTTTTAGAGTTTCCGTGTAATTCAAGGCCGTATTGCATTTCTAGGGGAAAAAAAACAGTTAAGCATTAGCATATTTACTGTTCTTATTTTGGTAGCTATGAAGAAATTAGAATGAATTTTTAATTGTGTATTTAGTTGTATTTTAACAGTTCTTGTATTTTTCAGATCTTCCAGATCGCGTATGTCATTGTGAAAGCAGCTAACTCCCCTCGTCCTGGGAACTGGATATTGGAGCGTTCACTGGATGGTGTAGACTATCAGCCATGGCAGTACTATGCTATCACAGACAGCGAGTGTCTGACACGCTACAACATTCACCCCCGGCCTGGAACCCCATCCTACATAAAAGATGATGAAGTCATATGCACTTCTTATTATTCCAAAATCCATCCTCTGGAAAACGGAGAGGTAAGATTAGATGGTGTTCCATAAATGACGTGGCACAAAAAAAAGCCCTTTGGTTAATTGGCAAATCTGCCTTCAGTAGACAGAGTGTTTTGGTGCAATTGAAAAATGTGGAGAGAATCTATCAGCAAATTTTAAAAGCTCGTCTTACATGAACACAAGGTTCATTTTAATAAGAATATTCTACCAAGTAAACCAAGAACTAAGAGGGTTTATCAGGTAGGCACTTAGTACTTTCTTAGACAACTACGTGCCTGAAATATGTTCCCATGCTACTTGTGAACAAAGGTGAGAATACTTGGAAAAATCATGGACTCACTGAAGTCATAAAACACTTTGCTTTTAGATGCGTTTTCAGACCCTGTGTATAAGCCAGGATATCAAATGGTAATGATTTTAGTCAGAATTTAATTTAATGCCCTAAGAGCTGACCCTCTGCCCCTGTTTATGCCTATTCCTTCTTCTTTCAGAGGCCTCTACTATTTTAGCCTAAGTCCAGGCACATGAATCATGGACCAGCCATTTGTTTTAACTGAGGGTGTGGAAAAGATGTGGTGGACTTGAGAATGAGAATTTGTGGTTGAAAGAGCAAGGCAAATGTAACACCTGTAACTGAAAATGCAGCATTTTCAGTCACTTAAAATGATGAGAGGGAAAGCCATGTGTACCACATTCCAACTGCATTTTTTTTTTCACAGGTTTTTTCCAACACTTGCTCTGCAAATGAAGTTTTAGCCTCAATATTTATCCCTCTGCATTTTTTTCTGTTCCACTTTTTAATGATGAATTTTCATATAAATAAGTATAAAAGTGCGTTCTTCTGTTCCCCTAAATGCAAAGCGATGTTCACATGCAAAATTTTTAATACAGTTATTTTTGAGTCCTGGTTATAGATATATATAGTTTATTTATGTTCTCACAAAATTTTCAATGCCAATTGCAAAAATTGAAAAATTCAACTTTCAGTGAAAATATCCTGTTGATACACTTAAAAATATATACAACCCTGTATATTGTATTTGTAGATATGATTGTGTCATTAGTGCTTGTATCATTTGGATGGATATTTGTTCTTGTAAAATCTTGCAGGAGCACATAAAGTACTATTAAAAGCAATAGTGCATATACATGGGCTGTGTTTTTAAACTGGTCCCAACTAGGTGCTTTTTTGAAGGGTGAACAGAACATGAGTTTTTTATGAACTTTTTTATTACTTTGCAAGTAATTTATCACTTGCAAAGAAATTTTATACTGTTTTTTTGGGAGGACATGTCTGCACTGAAAATATAATGCAAATGTAATCATTCCAGTAATTAATTTCATTTACATTGTTCCATATATTTGATTGTCCAGTTCTTTCCCAGGCAGATTTTGATTCCAGTAGTCTTCTATTTTCTTGGCTAAACCAGTGAGTCTCTGAGTTCTTCACTGACTGAGCTAAAAAGCAAAGAACCTTATTCAGTATGCTGTTTTATATCCACAACTTAAACATTGGCTTAAAGCCTACTGAATTGAGTGGAACCTAATTCTGATCTTAAGTGTGCAATTAACAGTTTTTAATTGGGCCTGATGTGCTCTATCCTTAACTTTGTAGATTACCTGTATCTGAATCTTGGTTTCTTTAAAGACAAAGATGACTTTGAAGGGAAGAATGCATCTGTTCCCTTCCACTTGACAAAGGGAAGTTGTTAGATACAGGCATATTCTATGAAAGGCATGGGATGAGCCCCAAGTTAAGCTTACCTCCTATAGGTAGTTATTAATCTGAAATGTGGCTGTCATAAAGTAAGAACAGCTTGAAATGAAAAGCCTAGGCATTAACCTTTATAGTGATTGGAAGAGTATCATTCCATGTGAACAAATTATCTTAATTTTTTAACAATAGTCTTTTCATAAGTAAAACACTAGTTTCAGCTGACTGAGTAGCTAAAGGTAGCATTTACAGAGCATTAACCCAGGTTAATTAATTTTCCTATTTTGTCAAACACGTAACATGAAAAATAACATTTCTACCAATATCGTACTTACTTGCAGTTGTGTTGCTGATGATATTTGGCTCCTGATCTTTCAGTGGAACTACATCTGCATATAATTTATCTTTGTTCCAGGACAGTAATTTTGTTCTGTGAATCAGATTTTGCAGTCATTTTGTAAGACTGGTGGAGTTAGGAAATGTAAATAAAGTGACTTTGCTTCAAAACCCATGAGTTGCTTAGGCACACTGTTCTGGTGTACACCCAGAAAACCTGATAAAATGCACAAGAAACATGGTTGGCAAGACAGTGCTAATGCCAAATGTACGTATGCAGTGCTTTTCTGAAGTTGAAAGTTGTCTAAGTTGTCATCTTAGAAAAAATCAGAATATGTTCTCCTTGTGTATACTTTCAATGAACATTTTAGTCAATGACTTGATTCATTAGCATCTTTCCAGAAATGTTCATTCTCAGCCAAATATTTTTTTTGTCATTTAATACTATTCCTATTTGCATGAATAATAGTATCTTGGTCAATCACAGAAGTAGAAGCAAAACCAGTTAGAAAACAAAGCTGGCAAAACAACAACAAATAAAGAAAAACCCATTGCGATTTATCTTCAGATCTGTGTAACTAGCACAAGTTTAAGTCAAATGGGAACAAACAATCTATAGGCTAGGAATTACTTGCAAAAAGTAATTTTATAGAATGAGTTAATAGAAAATTGCCTAATGACAACTTCCAAACAAACAAAAGTAAGAAACTCTCTAAAAGTGAAGACTTGAATGCAGACAGATTCCTAGCATTCTGGTTTCCATACAAAGCTATCAGTGATTGCTAGAAAAACAGTGTGTCTCTATTTCATACTGGCTAAGGTAGACTTTTGGCAAAGCTGTTTCACAGCATCATGGAATGAGTAAGAATGGAAGGGACCACAGTGGGTCATCTGGTCCAAACTCTGCTTAAGCAGGGTCTTTCTAGAGCACACGCCACAGTATTGTGTACAGAGAGTTTTTGAATATCTCCAGTGAGGTAGACTCTGCAACCTCTCTGGGCAATTCGTTCCAGTGCATAGTCACTGCACAGTAAAGAAATTCTGCCTCATGTTTGGGTAGAATCTCCTGTGCATCAGTTTCTGCCTGTTGCCTCTCGTCCTAATGCTCAGCACCACTGAGAAGAGCCTGGTTCGTCCTCTTGCCACACCCCTTCAGGGCGGTACATACATCGATGAGGACCTCTCTGTGTCATCTCTTCTTGAGGCTGAACAAGCTCCTTCAGCATATCCTTGTAAAAGAAATGCTTCACTCCCCAAGTAAATATAAAAGTTAAAGCTTCCCAAAACAGTATTTCAAAACAAAAATTAATATTCCTCTGTCTCAGTATCCCCATGCCAGAAAAATAAGGGGAAGAAATTAGTTCACTTATTAAGTTATTCATTACCTTTTACTGAACTGATGATTCTTCCTTTAATAGTAATTTTTTTTTTTTTTTTACACTGAACACAAAAGGCCCATTTATGTAAGGATTAATAGATGGTGATATGAGTCTGGAATTTTCAGGTAAATAAGAATGCTTATTTTGTTTTCATCTTTACTTAAACACTGTATAAGAATGTAATTTCTTTGTTTCTTTATTTCCTGAGATGATCATTTGTTTGAGAACTAAAAGTTAGTGGGTTACCATAGTGATTTTTGCTTCATTTCCCTCACACAGGAGGCTCTAATGTTTACATCCAGTTTGCACCTATTTTATTGAAATATTTTTTCTGCTAGATTGCAATTTGTTAAACAGTCTCTTTACCTTGATGACTAGATGGATGTAAGGCTCTGAACATTAGCCTTCAATGTTGTAGTTTTATTTTCTGTGAAATGCTGAAAGATTTCGCTTAGCAAGTGCTTGTTTGAATTAGCACATGTGGTACTTGTATTTTGATACATTGGAATTTTCCCTCTTTCTTGCAGTTGTTTCAAGGTTGGACTCTCTGAAAACTTCAGGTGCAACAGATGACCTCTATAACGTGTTAGGAAAATGTATATCTTTTCATAGAAAAAGGACACATAGTTTTGTAGGAAGTAAAATTGGAGGTTACACTTGGAAACAGTATTCATGGATTTAGAGTGTTTTGTATAGGCTAAGAGAAACTACATATTTTGATTAAAAAATTGTTCTTTTTTTTTCAGTATGAAGTAATTTTCTGTGCAAGCAGATATTGAGAATCACATGCAATGAAGACAGTGGAAGAAAAGCCTAATTAATGTGATAGGAAAGCGCTTCCTTTTACTAAGAAGAAAAAAAGACCCTCCACCCTTTTGCCCCCCCTCCCCCCAGTAGTCTGGGAAACATTGAGTTTCTCTAAAATGAGGCTTTCTAAAGTTTAAAAGTGGAGAGTAAGGTGGTGAATTTAATTACCACCCTTTAAAATCTTAATTGAAATACCCAATTGTCTCCCTTGTCTGTCATCATATAAAGGTTTTCTGTCAAAGTTGGTTTCAAAAAAATTTTAATTATTTCCGGTGGTGTGGAAGGTATGTAAACATTCAAGGAAAAGAAATTGTTCCCACTTTGTGGGCAGATCTGTTGTCAGAAGATGCTGCCTGAAAGGATATTTCTGTGGTTGATTAGAGTTTGGGTTATACAGTGACAATGAAGAGATGAAACCTCAGGATTTAGTAAATATTTATTTGTAATGAGTAAAAGAAACAGTCTCTGATTGTCCTGTGTGAGGTGCCTTTCATATGTTATTTTCAGTTGCTGAGAATGCTCTGCCTTGACATTTAAATATAGAAAAGTTGAAGGATATTAGCCCTGTACTTAAAGGGAAGTAATCTGATTGTAGATATAAGAATGACACCTAATTGCAGTATACCAAGTGGAGCAAATTTCCAACATGTTTATCTAGATTTCTCATATCAAACACAGCCCTTGGTATTGCTTGATTCTTTTCAGCAAGGAGCACTTTTGAAGCAATCAGTGTGACCAAAGAGTTGATAAAAGAATATTGGTAATGACTGTTGGTTTATTATTAAGGAGGTAATATAGTTGCACATCTGCTGCGTTCCATTGCAAACAGCATGGTATTTCCATGTTCAAAGGTGAAAATTGGAGACTGAAAGACTTTAACAAGAGCTGTCTGTGTGAACAATGGAGTTGAAGGTTCTCTCAGTCTTGGTGTCCTTTAACAAGAAAATTCTTTCTGTCTCCTTTATGGCTAAGGCTGAGGAAGAGGACTGACAGGGAACAGAGTTATGGTGGAATTAAGTAACCTATCTCCTTCATATTCTGCAGTAAGTCTGCAATCACTGCTATTATAGTGGTGAGAATGAAACTGCAGTGAAGGTGATGCTTTAGTTCTGCTCCTTTAAATGCTCAGTCTCGTAGGTTTCTTGTGATTGTAGCCATGTAACTGTACTGTAAAAAAAAAAAAAGTACTCTGTGGTAGTAAAGACAAGCCTTGTATAAGCATGTTCATTAGTCTTTATTTTCTTCAGTCAAGTGGAAGTTCAAAGTGTGTACTTACCATTTAAAGAAGAAAAATAAACAGAAACAAGTGCCTTGACAGTATTTTTAAAATTTTGTTCACTTGTTGCCATAGCACTTGAATGCTTGTACTGTGTCCCTTTTTAAATGCATGCCTCAGGTCCCTTGAGACCTCCCCCAGTATCCCAGTACTTGGCTGAGCTTGCCTCAGGCCAGTGATACCATGAACATTGAACTCTAGTATTTCCCAATGTTTGCGTGCTAGTTTTCTCCATGCCATAGTGCTTGTCCCATTTGGTGCAGTCTCAGTGGTTCACAGAGAAGGGAAGAAAAAGAGACTTAGAAATGGACTCTAAAGTGTGTTCTTCTCATAGCTAGATTTAGACTCTGAGAATGTCAATGCTAAAGGGACAGAAGGTCCGAATTTTAGAAGTACTCCAAATTGAAATGTATTCAGTTGCAGACCAAAAATTTTGAGTTGATTTCTTTTTTTTTCTTATTTATTAATGATACAGATGCTACACAGTTTCTAAAAAAAAATTACTTATGAGTTTGTGAATTACAGTACTGATTCTGCCTTTGTAGTTCATATTTTTAGGTTGATCCTCTCAGCTCCTAACATATTCAGTATCTTGTCTTTATTGCAAAATAATTTTCCAAAGTCTGGACTCTTATTTCCCCTTGAGTAACAGTGATAAGTATATTTTCAAATGCATAAGATGTAGAAAAGGCATCAACAGTGAAAAGCATTGCCAGTAACATCTTTGTCCTACCCTCAGCCGCAATCACCCTAGGCATTTCTCGTGAGTATGCCAAATTTCCATATATTTGACTTGCATTTCTGTACACTTCAGTACAGTACTTGTGGTTATGGCATATACTGTGTTGTTATGGCAGTATTGTGTTGTTATATTTTCACTGCAAAAACAAAGAAAAAAATGCACCATTAAAAAAAAAAAAGGTAACAATCTATTATTAATGGATGAAACTGTTCAGAAGTTTAAGTGAATTCTACTTCCAGTATCACAGTTTAGACAAAGACATTAGGCAGAGACTAATGAATGCAGTCTGACTCAGAATCCAAAATAGGGATCTGTGAACAGCTTTTTTCAACTTGATGTCTGAAAAGGGAGAATAACAATAATTTTAAGTAATTCAGATTTTTTTTTTCCAAAACAATGAAAGGGAAATTTTTATTTTGATTGACATGAATTGTTCCATGTGATACAAAATGGAAACATTTTGTTTGGTCATTTAATCTTTTTTTCAATGCAAAGACAATGAAAAAAAAAGTCACAAAACTGTGAATGGAGGACACGTGACAGTCTTTTGCCTAGAATGCAAAAGAAAACTTCAGCAAGTAGAAATCAGATGCAATCCTTGCATCCAAGATGTTCTGCTTCCTAGGTTTTTAGCATACTTTGAGTCAGGCTATCTAGCCAGGTGGCACAGCTTCATTAAGAAATAATGAGTTAGGTTTTCTCTGGACTGCAATCCAAGTTTCCCATCAGTTTAGGATGTTTCTCATCCTGCTTTTCCACCTTACAATGCACAGTTAGTTTTTTTGTAGTGATTAGTAGTAGGGACAGCCAACAGGATCTGTAGGTAAATGGTGCTTGTTATTAAAAGATCTTTCCACTGAAGTCAAGTAACCTTCAGATTAGATCTGCCAGGGAGGCAGTTAATCTCATTTTATTCAGTGTTACACCTCTTGAGAGGTTGAACAGTCCCTGCTCAACACTCTTGGATTACTCATACTTTGTTCTCCCTATTGGTTTTAGTTTATATTTTCTTGGCTTCCTCTCCCACCTCCACCTTCTGGCTACAGCAGCTTCAGACAGACTTCTGCTCAAGCCATGGTTTTGGATACCATTGTTATGGATACCATTTATATGATTTTCTCAGTGAAATGATTGTGATAACTTCTACTTGTAAGTTGTCTTTCGTAAGTGCTTTGAAAGGACTTGTAGTAACCTAGAAGGTTACTTGTGTCTACCAAGAAGGGATAGAATATTGATTTTCTTCCAGAATTTTGGCATGTGCTTACATGTGCTTACAAAATTTTTCAGCTGCTCCAAAATCTCCATTTAGCATAACTTTGAAAGAAATAGTTTACAAAAAGAAATAAAATAGATTAGAGGTTTGGACAAAGATTCGGGTCTACTTCATTTTGTTGCTTTTGAGGTTTTGTCTTTTTTATTAAATTTGGTTATTTGGCTTAGTACAACTAAACTTGAGTATCTGATCTGAGAAAAAAAAGACCTTTAACAAATGACTGCCAAATAAATGGATGCAACTTATTCTGTTTACACAATGGTATATTGCCTCACTAATGTAAAATTATCGGTTCCTATTTTCCTAATTGACATTGAAAGATATGTGAAAGGAAAGGACACAATAAACATTTGACATATGTGCTCAGTATCATAGGAAAGTATTGAAAACATAGAGTTTAATTTAGACAGTTTTAAATTATTTTATTATGCACAATTAGAATTGTCTTTGCAATAATTTATTCAAAACTTCTACAACTAATTTTGCAAGTCGAGAATTTCATAATTACATTATAGCAATATTCACTGCTAATTTTTGCCTAAGAAAAAGGAAACTTAAGTAATATTTTCAAGTTGATAGTTCATACTGAACTTGAGTTTCTGATATTTAATACTACAGAAAGAAAGAATGGATAAAAAATATTAAATGTACTTATAAGATAAGCTGCAAAGAGGAAAAAAGATGTGGAAAGCTGAGTATAGTATTGCAGTCTCCCATGATTGTGAAAACAAGAGACAGGATATTTACTGGTACATCTGTGTGGGCCAAGTTGGAATGAAAGTTTCTATTGTGTAGTTAGACCAGTCCACTTTTCTATCTTGGCACGTCTTCTCTCACTGAGCAGAAACTAAAGATGTAATTTCTACCATTTCTTGAAAGAAAAGAAAAACTGATTAATCATATGAATCATAATACTTAAAAAGTAATGAAGTTGCAATATACAAAAAACAGACTATACAGAGCAGTCTTTCAGTTTGACGTCAAATTGATTGGGTTATTTACCTTTTTTTCTTTAACATCCATCGTTTATTGATCACAATGCTTACTGAAAAGTGCTGTGTTACAGATCTTTATGTATATCTGTGACAGATTTTCCAAGTTTTAAAAGGAGGATTCATGCCTGTAAAAGTAGTTTATAACAACATACTCTTTCAGCATTTCAAAGGGAACTGGTATGCTTAACTGTTGGTATTTACTTAAATGACCCAGATTTCTCTTGTTGGGTTTGGTAGCAGATTTTTGGTAATAGATTTCATTCTGACAGCAAAACAAGAGTAGTGAGTATTTGATGAGGGTTTTTTGTCTTTTGTTTGATTAGAGGAACTGAAGATCTGTCATGGGTGGTGGTTTTTTGTGGGTTCTTTTTTTTTTTTTTTGGTTTGTTTTTTTGTTTGTTGGTTTGGTTTTGGTTTGGTTTTTTTTTTTTTTTTTTGGGTTTTTTTTTGTTTTGTTTTTTTTTTTGATTAGTTGTTACCATGGGAGATTACTGGGTGAAAGAATAGCTTTATTGTCAGAAAATGAATTGTTATTATTAAAGGAGAAATTCATTAAAATCTGGGTGGACTACGTGAAGGAGTAGCTTTAATCACTAAAATCTCATTGAAGTGGGGAGATATGAATATGTCAGCCTGAGGCCAAATGAAGGTATGCTTTCATGTCAGTGCAAAGGAATTGTTAAAAAAAGAAAAGAAAAACCAAACAGCATATTCCAGTTTATCTGGAATTTTCAGTTTAAATGTTGAATGTCACAGTAATTCAATAGAAGGAAAGTTAGTCAATGACATACTGTCATGAGCATAATACTTAAAATTCAAATTACTCAAAAATCAAATTATTTGATTGAGGTATGGAGTCAAGATTTGAATGAAGAAAGCAAAGAGACAATCTGGGTAAGCAGACAAACAGTCTCAGCCAATAACTCTCTGTCAAAGAAAATGGGTATATCATGCCTGAAGAAGAGTAGGAAAAGGTAGAACTGCAGTACTTCTTAATCAAGGTGGTGAGACTATGTAAGGAGGCTCTGAAGCAAAAAATGAAGGCAAAAACCCCACTATAGTGAAAAAGTAAACTATTGTTAGCTTCCCATAGGCTGAGTAACTGTCACAAAGGCTGATTTTTAAATCCCTTTGAATGTTCTTTCAAGAAGCAATATAATGGTACAACTAAGAATATGGGATGCAACTCAGAATGTTTTGAGAAGAGGTGCAAGACAGGATGGCTCAAAATACTGTTATTTAAAGACTGTTCTGTAAAATGGCAATAATATTCTCAGTGTTTAATGTTAAGAAAATTTTGAAAAAGAGTAAAAAATGATAAGGCAATCTCTGAGGGTGGAAATATATTTTTTACTTTTTTTTTTTAATATGTAGGATCTTATGCATGCTATTTGCAAAAAAAAAAAAAAAAAAATCTTAGGGTGGCAGTATAAAATACCTGAGTATTAAAAGGCATTAGAAACTGAAAGACATCATATAAAAGCAAGGAAAACAGGAATTTTGCAAATTAACATAAAATTGCCATAAGGCAAAAGAAGAGTCAAGAACCAAACTGCTGCCCTTTCCTACCAGAAAAATGTCTGTGCTGGAGGCCTAAAAAATCCAAAGAGAAGCGTTTTTCAAGCACATCAGAAAAATAAAGCTGATAGCCAAGTGAGTTGTAATAGGAGTGCCAAGGACAGCAAATCTGTAGCAGGTGGATTCTGTAGCTTGAGCTTCCTACTGAGGGACGTAACAATGTAGCCACAGTAGAGCCTTTCTTTGTTTTAGAAGTTGGAGGTTCTTCTGAAGGAAGAACAGATCCAAAAGAACAGTTTAAAGGCCTTGGCAGATTTGTTCCCAGCTCTTATTGCTGATTACATTGTGGGATATCCCTGTGGTCAGTTGGGGTCAGCTGTCCCAGCTGTGACCCCCTCCTGACCCCCCATGCTCCTCGCTAAGGGAGGCAGGGTGAGAAGCTAAAAAGGTCTTGGTGCTGTACAAGTGCTGCTCAGCAGTAGCTGGAGTACCTCTGTGTTATCAACACTGTTTTCATCACAGATCCAAAAGCACAGCCACACACAAGATACTGTGAAGGAAATTAACTCTGTCCCAGCCAAATCCAGCACATTTAAGTCACATATAGTCAACCAGTTGACTATATAAGTCATTTTATATCATGTATCATAACTGAAATCTTAAAAATCCAGACGTCTGAGAGTTTGACAAAACCCTGCCAAGTGTAGTTTTTGTAATTAAAGTAAGCACTACTATTTTTGTAACTTTCCAACAATTAATCATGATGGGAGAAAAGAACAAAAAGCACATTTCATGCTCATAATTCCTTAATCTCCTGCGTTCTACAGAAGATTTCTGATGACATTCCTAGCCTGGACTGTTCATTCTGTGCTACTTAGAAATTGATTTTTTTTTTCCCTTTCCTGGCTTTTCTTCCAGTAGCTGCTGTAAAATCTCTCCAAAGTCTGAACAGGTCAGGTTCACAGTTGGAGAGGTATCAAAGTTTGCTGTATTCTACAACTGAGTGTTCTATCTATTCTTTCTTTTTAAATCATTATAAATGGTTTTAAAGGAAATGAATGCTTACCATTCACAGGGATCCTATCTGGTTTTCAAAAGCATTCATCAGTTTATCTTCCAAATGACATGACACAGGTGTTGCTAGGACTTTGAGTCCAACACTATGCAGTAATTGTAATGAACTTTTCTGCACATGGATTTCCATCACAAAAAAAACCCAAAAAACCCCCCCCAAAAAAAAAACAAACAAAAAAAAAACAAACAACAAACCAAACCCAGAAAGTTTTGTTAAAATTGCTCCAGTCTAAAATTGCTCCAGTCTAAAATTCTGTGGTTCAAAACAAGAATGTTGCACCAATGTAAAGCATATTACCACAGTTTATTTAATGATAACATTCAGGAGCAGATGTACTTGTTTACTGTTTGAACAGCTTAGATCCCTTCATTCTCCCTCTTTTACATCAGCAGTTGTTTTTGGCAGCCGTCTGCAACTGCTTACAGCTGTGAGAAGTTCCTGTGGATTTTCTTTCTACTGGTCACAATGCTGTTCTGGCAATAATTTGTCTGTAATTCTATAGTGTATCTTGTTCAGAAGGAAAAAGATAGTGTGAAATGCCATGAGTTTTTAGGATAATCATACAATGAATAAGGGAAATCATAAAATCTTGGTAGGAAAGTGGGGATGGGTGTTGTTTGGGTGAGGTTTTTAAAATATTGTTTAGTTTGGCATACTTACAAGACTTTTAGTTTAATCTGAGGATCAGAATGTTTTTATAATAATATTGAAGAAAACATAGCTTTCCTTTTTTCTTATTTATTTGAAATTACTTGTCTCGTTATGATCATTGTCCAAGAAGAGCTGTATTACTTTGAAAAGTAGTAAAGAAAAAAAATACTTTTTTTTGTAATGTCATCTTGATTCATTGCTTTCTTAAAAAGCAGCATACTTTGGATTTTAATGTTGTGCTTTTTGAGTAGTTTTGGAGAATGTGTTTAACAGACCACTACATTTCATCCTTTAAGCAGAGAGGTGATCATGTTTAACTCAGTAATGCCTAGGTATTTCACCTCTGCTTGATCAGAACTCAGACTAACATAATTTTCATAACTGCTTTGCAGCTCGAGTTGCCATTGGCATCAGTACAAAATACCTTATTGCCGTCTTAAGAGATGAAGTCTCACTTTTAAGTACTTACAAGAGTCAATAGAGCACAAACCATCATGGTTGTGTACAGTATTCCAGGCCTTGTATCTTGTCTGAGTCCCTCACAGACTGTGGTAGGCATAACTATTGCTGAAAATACAGCTTGATACAATGCTTCCACTTACATGAGACAGTTACAACAAGAAAATAAAAACTTGAAATTATATAAATACGCTTTCAAGGTAATCAAATTTCTTATTACTATGTGCTTTATTAGTAGCTATTTCTCTGACAATGAGCAGTCTGTTTACAAGTATACAAGATGATGTGTTTGACAAATTGTTTTTTCTCCAAAAATGACAGGCATGAGAATTTCAGGAGCCATAAAAAAGTGGCTTGAATAGGCAAGTGAAACTGGAAAGAGAAAAATTACAAAAGCAAGTTAATCAAAACTGAAGCAACAAAGCCCTGCTTAGCTTAAGCTGTGGGGTATAGTTGTCAATGACACAATGGTATTTGTTAAACAGTTTAACAAACTGACATTTGCCTGTATTCTTAGGGGGAATGAATTAGTTGAGATACAATCTGACATGCATAGCCCTTGACATTTTAATGCAAGTTTAAATATTGCATTTCAAGCAGCTCTTGTAATCATTAGTGAGGCACAGAAGGGAGTTGTGCTTTCACTTACTAAACCACTAATTTATTAAGATAGTAAGATGTTTATTAGAAATACAGCAAAATTTGCCAAATATACCATTTCTTATACACAGTTATTATAAATATGTATTTATGAAGAAAAATTGGTTGCTGAGTTCTGGCATATATTTCCATCTACTATTCTAGTTGTGAAAAAAACTCTAATGATAGATTAGGTCTTGCACTAAGAAAACTCACAGAAATGTTGTCTTTAGGGATTAAATATAAGATACCAAGAGATTAATTAATCAGCAGTAATTTTCCATCTACTGCAAATGAGCTATTTGCAACAGATAATTAAAGGTGGTACTAGATAGGAGACTTATGAGAGCTACTGAATCACCTGTTGAAAAATTTATTTTCAGCATTGTTCATCTTCATATTGATGTACTTGCATAATTTGAGAATGTAAATCATGGGGTACTTCTCCCATTAGATCATTTTAATGCTGAAATTTTTGTCTTCTCCAGTCCCAATTATCAAGTTGCAAGACCTTTTGTGCAGGACAGAAACTTTTCTTTCCTGTGGGCTGCTGTCAGAGATTAGATTTTAGTGAGACACTGACCTTTCTTGACAATAGTTTAGGGTCAGACCACTGCCTTACACAGAGTGCCAAGGTTGAAGCCCATGGTCTTGATATGATGTACAAAATAAACTACTGAGTACTTGAACAAAGGGAGTTCTTTACCAGTACTAGCCAAAACATATTGTAGGATGATGTTCCCAGTCCATCCTTAAAACAAATTACACTAAGTAGCTTTCTCTTTTTATGAAGGAATTAAGTCTTCCAGTTTATCATCCCTGAAAAGCATATTGGTTAGTGGTGCCATTTTCTTGAAAAGAAAGTGAGCATAAAAACTCCATGCCACACAGTGACACGGCTGGGGTTTTTTATATCCTACAAACAGCTTGAGATTGATTGCACTCAAATTGCTTGGCAAAGTAATGGGCTTCAAATACCAAAGTTCTAACTAGAAAAATACACCACTAGGATTCATACATGGGTATTTTAAATTTGTAGGAGTGCATGGTACATACTTAAAATTCTTAAAGCCTTTGTTAAAGTGTGTTAATTTTAAGTAACTCAGCAGTTGACAATATACATTAATGGCAAATGGCAGCATTTTTACTGTTGCGTTGACAACGGAGGCAGCTGACATGATGCATGTTTGCATATCAGTTCATGTCAGAAACACACACAGAAGAAGGGGCCGAAAGAGTGTTTTTAGGTGATCAGCCATGGTGGTGAGGCACAGTCTGGACCCAGTCCACAGCACTGGCTGCCATGACTGTCCCAGTACAGCAGAGCCCTCAGCTCAGGCCGAGTTCCAGAGCTAGGATGCAGATTTTAACCTCTGAGACTGCAAGAACTGTCTGGGACCTACTTTGCTGAGGTTGAGGGAGAGAGTGTCCTTGCCTGCAGAATGGGTGATATGTTTGGGTATTTGTCCCACCAAGTAAAGGTCTACAGAAGGATGCCAGTAGAAATCCAGCAGACTGCACAGCATCAGAGGTGACAAAAGTAAGTTTTATCTGTCACTAAGTTTCTTAGGCTGTCTGTCACTTCTTCATTGGCAGAAATCCAATTAAACATGTTGTGAAGTTCTAGTTGTAGGTCTCATGGTCACCTGGCTGGAGCACTTTGCAAGCCCTTTCAGGTGTCTTTGTTACAGAAGCTAGGATTGGATGGATCCAAGTATTGCCCAGTAGCCAGACCTAGGAGGTGAGAAGGGTTACCTTGATAATTACTATCAGCGTTTAAAGGGTTTGGAAAAACCTGACTATAGGCATGACAGAAACAAGGAGCTGTTTAGGAATGACTGAGTGGCTTATAGAGGAGAGACACTATAGATTTAATAACATAAGAAAGTCAGCAGAAATAAAATGGTATATGAGATCTCTGTGAACTAAAATTCAGCACCAAAACTGGGACAGCATCACTGTATAAGCAGAGGTGTGGAACTGAGGTGTCTTGCTAAAGGAAGGATAGGAATATAATACCAACTTTCTACAACCCTTTGGCAGGCTCTCTAGGTGTCACAATAAAATGTGATGCAAAAGAGTATTTCTTAAAAATCTGAATGCTCTTGGTGCAGCTAGTAAAGGAACACATGGTTCAGTTGAAAACAGAGCACAGATCCTGGTCCAAATAATTAACTGTCAAATAATTATGTAATTACACTCACATGCAAGCTACATTTTAGAATGGTCCCAGAAATCATACATCATGTTTAATGCATAAACCAAGGAAAGATTATAGATATCAAAATTATCTGGTGTTTTTGGTAAATGGGCATCATATCTTTTCCTGCAAATGAGGCAAGGAGGTAAGAAAATAAGTTCCAGCAAATGAAATGTTAAATTACAATAAAGATGTGAAAAAGATTCTGAGTGAGTTGAAATAAACCTTTTTTCAGACACATCAGATTCAGGAAGTCTGCCAGAGAATTGGTGGGCTGAGACATGATCAAAGAGTGTTCAAGAAAGATAAGGTCATTGCTGAAAAACTAAATTAATGTTTTGAATCAGTTTTTTCTATAGAGACTGTCAGGAGAGTTTCTGTACTGGAAACTTTATTTACAGGAGAGGAGTTGGAGAAACAGTTGCAAACTAGGTTGTTAACTAAAGAGATGCAGAAAAAAATGGATAAATTGAATAGTGAAGAGGAGCTCAAGGCTAAAATAGGTTAATTATAACAGTTATTATTTAACCCCTCACTGTCAGATATTCTTAGTAAGTGAGGAGTGTGGAGCATCAAATGAAACACTATTTCTTTAGTAGCATTCCTTAGTCATCTAAGAAAACTACAGATCTGGAAACTGGTACCTGTGTAAAGCTAATTAATATTAAAGAAATTAAATGAAGACTAGATCTGGTAGAAAGATACATTTCTTTGTTACAATTTCAGAACTGGAAGTATTAAGTGAATTTAGTATAAGACAGATCTAAAAACAGCAAAGGAAGGATCTCTTTCCCTACAACATGTAAATGAGATGAGAAAATTCTAATTAAGTGATGGTGTAGATATTGAAAGGTGATTTGGATTAAGGTGAGACTGAGTTCATGGAAATCCTTTGCGTTTTACCAGTTGTGTAGAAACTATCTATAACTCAGCAAATCCCTGAGGAAGTATTTTGTATGCTTGCCTTCATCTTCCTGTTAGCACGCTGATTTGGATGCTGTATGGGGCATACTGCCAAGCTGGACAGGTCTTTTGGTTCTGACATGGTCCAGAGATTCTAATGTACTTGAGATGTCCTTCAAATATATTTGGTAATGGCCCTGTTGTTCAGCATTCTTGGAGGCAGTATAAAAAAAATCAGAAAACTGTGTAATAGCAGCATTTGTTGGTAATGCAAAATTTAAGATTATTTGTTCTATTAGCATCTTATGATACTACAAGAAAAATACTATGTGAAAATGAGTATTGCTAAAAGCAAAGTAAGACATGTAAGAAGAAAAAAAGAATTATGCATGAATGCTGATGGTCTAGTCTTAGATTAAATTCTCTTCAGAATAGAGAACTTGTAACATCCTCCACAGTATTCAGATAAGAAAAAGTTGATTTATCATCATACTGAATTTTAAAAATTAAAAGATGTTGACTGCTCACAATTTCCTAAAATGAAAAATTAGAACACTTTCAATTAAATAATTATGAGTTCCAGGTTTAAAAGGAAAAAGAAAACAAACAAAGAACAACACTGCTAGAGCCAGTTATTTTGTTGGGGTTTTTTTTCTTTCTTTTCAAGAAGCAAATTTCCTCACATTGGGACAAGTGTTTGTAGTGATGGAAAACATAACAGTTGAAAAAGGGAGTAGAGCTATAATACAGAACAAGGCAACTGGTAGACATTAAACACTGTGACTGAGATTCACGCTGTAGCTCAGGAAGCCTTTAGACTGATTAGTCAGAGGAAGTGATCATATTGTATTAGAGGGATCAGTGTCTAAATGCTGTTTCTTATAGTCCTGCATAACCATTTTCTTCTGACCTCTGTTGGAAATTCCTAAAGATTCCGTTTGTTGGAATGTAGTAGTGAACAAATGCCATGTTAAGGAAAAGTTTTCTTTTGTTGAAATCTGAGTATCTTTCATTTAGAATCCAAAATTATGATTATTACTTCAGTCTTGGAAATGGTAATTAAAAGTTATCCATAAAACCTGAACAAAATTTGACACTCTTCCCTCATGAGGACTTGGATTATTCAAGTTGTAGCAGGCCAGTGGGTGGATTAAAGTATTAATCATTCCCTGGAAGACTCAGCTTTGGATCTTTTCTCTGCTGTAGAACTGTGGAGTGGCTCATAATGCAGCATGTGCACAGCTAGTGCAGGTCATCAGCTGATGTGTGGAAGGGGGGCTAATCTTCACAGGGGCCATATGTGAAGTACTGTGAAGATTTTGTGTGGCATAGGGGTAGATACTTAGTGAGGATTGTGTTTGCTGGGACGGTTTTCAAGTCTGATTCAAAAATATTTAGAGAGCAGGGGCCATGTTAGAGTCTTGACTGAAAACGTGCTGTCCTGGGAACAGGTCTTATAAACAGGTGCAAGATAGTGGAGGGATATGAAAAGAATAAGTGTGCTCTGGAAAAACTCAGTGATGTCTCATTGGGAGAGTCATATTAAACATACTGTAAATCTAAACCTATTTAAACTTCTTTAAATTAAGATTATTACTGTGTTTTCTTCTGATTAATGACAGATGTTCCTAAAGTATTATTAATTTCTTCCTTATTCTTTTTTCAAGGAGTAGGAGCAACTTGGTTGGACACTTTTCAAGTTGATTGTAAATGTTTCTAGGAAGAAATGAATGATTTCATCACAGATGTTTATAGGAGGAGAAATAATTTAGAGTAGCTAATTTTGCCAGTGTAAAATTTTCACTTCAGATTTGTTTTGATAAAATTATTCAATTTAGAATTTTCTAGTCTCAGTGTCATTTTGCTGTACATACTTGAGCAGGTGCAGTATTTCATGCAGGACATAGCTGCAGTTCAATAATTATGTGAACTTATTTTTTTTTTTTGTTTTAAAATGAAATTGTGAAACATTTAAAGACAAAGCTTAAGAATAATGGAAATGGAAATCATCATCTTCCTAGATTAGCCTTGCTAAATAGATGAACTGTTGGCCAAAAAATCCTTTCAAAAATAGGGTCTATTCTAAAAGGAATACCTCTGGGGTTTTTTTTGTTAATTTACATTTAGTTCTGTAAAACTACCATTCCAAGGAGTGATTTTGTCCCTCATCAGTGTCTGTAGACTAAATTTGTTGTTTTTAAAATAATCAAAAGGTATGACCACTGATTGCCAACTGTATCATTTGTGGTCAAGCTGTGTCTGTGATTAATACTTTTAACTCTATGAGCACTTGCTTCTTTGGATACATGTGATTTCACCTGCATCTTTCTCCCTCCACCCCCAAAATCTTTATTTATGTCTTTTTGAAGAGTTAGTCAGCTTACCATGCTGCTCATGCCACGGTGTTGTTGTTCTATCAGACTGAGCAAGGCACTACTTTAGATGTATTTTTTCTTTATCTCTGGAATATCGCGGTTCAGTGTTTAGTATTCTATTGCTTTAAACCATAACCCATGTAT
Organism: Cettia cetti; assembly: GCA_013401135.1. Lineage (NCBI taxonomy): Eukaryota > Metazoa > Chordata > Aves > Passeriformes > Sylviidae > Cettia > Cettia cetti. The sequence goes on from VZUI01003658.1 coordinate 44,778, forward strand.
GTTTGCTGGCTGTATAAAAGAAATCTCTTGAATCCTGTTTTAAGGGAAGGCAGTAATGGTGTGAAAAAATACTCTGTTTCCTTGCTCACAAGTAAATATTATACAAAAAAGTCTTAAGGCATGTGTTTTTGCTAAAATTCTCCTTCTTTTGGAAAGATCTGTCAATTTCCACTTGACTTATTGCCACCTTCTTCAGGCTTCTTTTGAAGTTTAGTCTCCACACATGTTCTCTCTCTTGTCACCAGAGACTTTAACAGTTCTCCGGTCATGTGGGTTTTTTTGTCCTATTTGGAGCCAGATATTTCTCATTCAGGACCTCCTCCTTGCTTCCTCTGCGGTTTTTATTATAACCATTTGTTTGCACCATGTCTTTTTCATAGCATTTTTTTTCTGTCTGTTTCCAGCTGTGTCCTTTAGTTACTTGTAGTCAGGTGTAGAATTGAGTAAGAGCTCAGTGACTGTAGTGTTATGATCTGAGTAGGAGGTAGTGACATCACCTATTCCTGGAGAAACCCATGACAGAAGCCCCGAGGTGCTGATTCATACACAGGCAAGATATAATTAATGGCTGCTCCTGGCAGAGTGGTTCCCAGTGATTTGATGTACTTGTAGATACAGTGGAGCAGAATGCTGGACATGATGAAGTTTAGGGTTTCTCTCTTGGTAGTAAAAATCACAGTGTCACAGAATTGTTAGGGTTGGAAGGGACCTCTGAAGAGCATCTAGTCCAAGCCCCTTGCCAAAGCACAGTCACCTAGAGCAGGTTACACAGGGATGCATCTATGTGGGTTTTTAATTTCTCAGGAGAGGGAGATTCTGTGATGTCCCTGAGCAGCCTGTTCTGGTGCTCTGCCGCTGTCAATGTAAAGAAGTTCTTTCTTAATACTGAGGTGAAACTTCTTGTGTTTAGAGACATTGCTCCTCATCCTGACATCACTGAACAGAGTAGTCTTGACACCTGCCTTTGAGATAAATGAGAGAGTTGATAGTATCACATAGGCAATGCAAGACAGCAGTTGTTCAGTAAGTCTATCCAGCACCTCCAAAAATTCCAGGAAACAAGAGTTGCTGCTTTCCTGGGAGGAGGAGGTTTATAGTCTCTTTCCTCAGTGTGAGGCAGCCCCTGCTGAGTGAGTGGCAGCTGGTGTTTGGAGTGCAGCTGTTTGCCTAAACCAGCAGTGATATGACCATGTTCAACAACAGAAAATGGCTGTGTGGCCTGACTTCTCACTCAGAGCACTTGAGGTATGAGGCAACACATGTTCATGGCAAAGAATAAATAATGCTCTTATTCGTTCCAATGTTCTGCACATTTGGCTTAGCATCTGAACATTCTTTCAATGTACCAGCCTGTAATAAAAATGCCCCAATTAAAATTTAACACTTGAGAATACGGGAAAATTAATGGTTTCTTTCTCCCTCTAGGTGCTCATTAACAGTATTTTGCTATACTTGACATGCTTTTTCTTGTAGGCCTTTTTCAAGAACAATTCTGTAGCAGCCCATCTGCTTTATTTATTTGATTCAGAGCTAATGTGAGCTATGATCAGCTACAAAGACAGGAGGGGAAGAAGATCTCTTATTTTTGTTGCCTTGCCCTTGATGCTTCAGTTGGGGTCGGAGAGTCTCTATGAAGGAGCCACAAAGCTTGCCTAGAAGATTTCTATGCTTTAGGATAGGGCAGGAAGAGAAGTGGGGAGGTAATCTCTGCAGAAACCACAGTGTAGGCAGAGTGGTAGGTCTTTGGAAAAACAAATGCTAAACAAAGTTCTCAGAAGTGATAAAGACTTTCCTCAGGGACCTGGTGAAAACAGTTGCAACGCAGGAAATTTTTTCACCTTGCTGAGAGCAAGATTCAAAGGAGAAGATGTGTAGAGGCAGTGAGAAAGGAGAGGTGCTTATGAATGCTGAGTTTGTCTCATCTAGCTGTTATAGTTTTCAGTATTTCAAAAGTTCAAAAGTGTTTTGATGATGATGGCACTAAGAGGTGCAAACTGACCCCTGTTGAATTCTGAATCCCATTCCAAGTATACGTTCCCTTAACACAAAATTTTTGAGCCCATTTGGTTGTATGATCATCTATTTTCAGACTCAGGGAGGAGAAGTGAATTGTCTGCAGCATGAACACTGGTTTAGGGCCTGGGTATACATATCCAGTTTGTGCTGCAGTCTTGTTGTAACTTATGACTTTCCTTTGCTCTAAATGTTCTTATTATAAAGACTCTTCATAGCTGAGGTCTGTGGACACATGGAATATTTGGGGGGAAATCTCCTTTCTCAGGCAAGAAGTTACTCTGCATGTACAAATGCATTAACACAATGCCTGTAATGATATTTGTTGGCCTAATAATGACAACACTGATATAATTCCTTACTGCTTTAATAATTCTTCAGATTCACACTTCTTTAATTAATGGACGACCAAGTGCTGATGATCCATCACGTGAATTACTGGAGTTCACCTCTGCTCGCTTTATTCGCCTGAGATTCCAGAGGATACGGACACTAAATGCTGATTTAATGATGTTTGCACACAAAGATCCAGCTGAAATTGATCCCATTGTTACAAGGAGGGTAAGTTCTGGCAAGGCAGTAGAAAGGCATGTGTAGAAATTCTCTTACAATTGTAAGTGCTGTACCTGCTATAGGAAATTTTGGGAGATGATGAGTACCTGTTATCTTTCAAAATCCTGGTGTTGGAGAGTTCCCTGTGCACTCTATTTTGTTGTCTTCTCTAGAACAGAATTTAAAATTTAACCTTTTCTTCTAAATGATGTTATTAACATAAATACCCAGCTCCTTTGGCTGCAAACAATTGAATGTAGGTATTTGGCAAGTGTTTGCTGTTAGTATCTCTTGCCTCTTCTCCTCAATCCTTTGCTACCTTTAAAACGCCTTGAACATTCCCTTTGAATAGAATTTCTAATTGTACTATAAGTAATAGCAGGGCCTGAATGCAACATTTCTGGCATTTTCATGTGATTGAGGGTAGCAGTAAACGTTTTGAGTTTTGCTTTAGATTAAAAGAATGAATACAGCAATTAAACTTGCACTGTACCCACACTCTGGTCTTCTTCAGTGTGCCTGGTGTGTGCACCCCCTATCTCTTCTTTCTGCAATATTCACTTCCTTTCTAAGCCATATCTCCCTGTTGTCCTGCTGATCAAATGTTGTGTGTTATTCTTGTTTTTCTCTGATTTTTTCTACTAAGCATTCTCAAAAACTGGTTTGGGGGATATATAATTTTCCATGTTGTTTTTATGTTTGGGTTTTTTTGGTGGTTTTTTTTTTTTTTTTCTCACTTCTTCTTCCTGTTGGTCATCATATTATAGTGGTAAACTAAACTTTCCAAAACAAAAATAAGTCCTGTTATGAAGGGGCAGGGGGGTGTATGTCTATCATTATTCTTGACTTTAGTTAATATCATTTGTCAGTGATGGATGAGCACTAAGAAAATTTGCTTCTTCTGTTCCCCATTTCTGGTTTCCATTTCCTTGTATAAATAGAGGGTTCTGGCTACTTCTGAAAATTTGGAACAAGCCATTTTGTTTTGAATTACAAACCCAGCATCCCATCCAATTGAGTGCAGTTACTGCAACCTCACTAATCATGAATCATGTGTTTATGTAAAAATGGACATTTAATAATCTGATTCTAAGTGAATAGAAATACAAAGTTGAGTTAGCACTTGAAAAATTACTCTGAACTCATGAAAACTGGCTGCAGGACAATACACTGATTTCTCAAACTGACAAAGAACTGCAACTTCAGTGTGGCTTCTCTCCATGAGACTGTCCTCAAAGGATCAAGGAGCAACTAAAACTTGCCACCCTTGACAGGAAACAAAGGATAGCCACAAATTATACACTTTCTTTGTGCTGGAAGGTTAACTAGGAGTGACAAGAGTTCTCATTTTGTTTGATATATTTATTTGTGATCTGATAAAGGGGTTGAACACTGTAATAGAAAAATTTGCAAGTAGCATATGTTTTGTTTGATTAGCCAGCTGTGAGCATGTTGCGGGACCCTTGCCAAAACAGAAGACAGTGAATGAGATTCACTTTTCACAGGCTTTGCAATATAAGATTATAAATATCTTTCTATCCTTCTTTCTGCTTAGGGCTCATAATCCTTACCAAAGAAAAAAAGTGGTCAAATGGCAGAAAAACCGGTCAAAAGTACTTAAATCTCAGTAATAAAGACTGTTTCCTGGTCATTCAAAAGGCCAATAATGAAAAACAGTTCTTCTTTCCACAGTTCACTGAATGCCCAAATTAAACCCAGCTAAGGTGAACAAAGGTGTTTCATAGGTTCTTTCCTAGCTTTTCTCCTCTTCCCATCACCATGCCTTTTCCTTTTCATATTTTCTGAAGAGAATAAATTCTATAGCATTTGACTTTTCATTATCCAATGTGCATATAGCCTTTTCCTATTCTCATGTTTTTGTATGCTGTGTATAAATTGACATGGCTTTTGTGACTTCAAACAAATGGAACTGTGCCAATTTACACCCTTTCTTTCACTCAGCCTGAATCTGTTGATCAAGACACGGCTTGGATTACACTGTCTGCTGTATTTGTAGTAGATCAAAAAAGAAATAAAACAGGACCTGACAGTTTTGTCACAAGAAATGAATTCTGCAGTTTGGCACCTGCATTTTAGAATCCACTTAGCAATTCAATTTCTGTTTTGTCTTACAGTATTACTATTCTATAAAAGACATCTCCGTTGGAGGCATGTGTATATGTTCAGGCCATGCGAAGGCTTGTCCACTGGATCCAGTGACCAATGTATGTATTTTTTTTTTTTTATGTGCCTTATTTATAGGGTGGAACATGAGAAAAAAACAAACCCTGATATTGATATTTTTCAGGGTTCTGTGAATTTATGTCTGTTTTTTACCTAGAAGAACACTCAGAAGCAGTGCCAGAATGAAACGGTGCTAGCAGGCGGAATAATAAACATTCATACAGTGTCAGCAGAGGCTTTTCTGAAATGAAAGAATAGGTTTCAGATAATTCATATTGGAAGTTTCCTAGGAAAAACAGAAATCTGGGTTACACTATGTAGCTGTGGAAATGAGCACTAACAGTCAGGTTTTTTTCTTCTTGATATTAATAAAGATGTTTCCTAAATTACTGTCAAATAGTTAATTGATGCTTGCAAACACACAATGGCTCTAGAATGGTGCATTGGCTATGTAGGAAGTATCAATTGAATGATCAGTTAAGCTAATCTAGAAAATCATGAGCTGTTTATATCTTTCAAATTGTAACTCTCTGTTTTTGCACATAAGCAACACAATCAAAACATAGCCAATATAATTAATATACAAGTAAAATTTGTTACTGATTGTTCAACTCTATGCACCCATTATCATTTATACTGTATTTCCTATTTACTATTATTACATGCCACAGAATGGGATCTCTGAGTGTACTATTCACTTAAGTAGGAGCTTTATTGGATTTAACTGAAAATCCTATTTGTATGTGACATTAAGCCATCATGTAAAAAATCATTTAAAGAAACGACAAAATCTTGCAGAGAGTACATTTAGAGTTCTAAGCAATTTCTATGGATCCTTGTAAAAATTGAGCAAATTCCTTGGTTTAACCCTTCTGAGAATTTTCTGTAATGATATATACAGCAAGCGATGAACTATTGTTTCAGATGCCCTTAGTGATGAAACTGCAGCTTTGTCTCTGTGCCATCTGTTAGAATCAGACCTGCCTTGGAAAATAAGTGCTGCTACTGAGATTAATATATATTTCAGATAATTTGGCTACTAGATAAAATAAAGCCATTTTGACAAGTGTGGTGTCCTGTTTTGCAGGACGTCAAAAGCGTATTTGTTGTCTGACCAGTATAAAAAATAGCATAAGTGAAACAGCTCAAGGCAGAAGAGATTTGGAGGTTTAAGCTCTCCAGGGATATTCTTTAGACTTAGCCATGCCAAAATAGGCTTATAAACATTATGACAGTACTTGTTAACAGAATCTTTCCCTTAGCATACAAGGAATAAACTTGCTGGAATTTACTGTCATGTTTTCTGAAGCAGTCCTTGAGTTAGCCTTGTTTTGCAAGATTTATGCATTGTCCTGTGAGCCATGGAGTTTCTCTGGCTTGCTGGTTTGACCTTGTATGGCCTCACGTGGACCACAGAGAATCCCCTTCACTAAATAACTATCAGGAAGGCAATTTTTACTTCTCATTTCTCCAAACTGCAGGGGTTTTTACCTTTTTCAAGCTGCCTCTGTGGCTCAGGGAGTTTGGGTGTTCCTTACAGTAATATTTTCTTGTTGGGTCTAAGGTGGTCTTGTGGGGAACTGTAAGGTGTCTAAAAGGCTAGACTTGTGCTCTTCTATTATTACTTTAAACACTCCTGCTATCCCTTACATAGAATTAGTAACGCAGTTGGAAGGTTACATGATAAATTGACTTATCCAGTCAAAAAATAATACCAAAGTATAAAAAAAGGCATTTTGTATTGGATCAACCCACAGAATTGATTTCATTCTGCAGCAGCAGAATTGCTGTGTTGAAGGGCAGGGTGGAGAATGGCTCACTTCCTTCAGGGGTCAGATCAGTGTTCTTATATCCAAGGGCTGCCTGTGCTTTGTCTTATTTGTTTTGTTGGGGAACTTTCCCATCCTCCCTTTTTTATCCAGTTGGAATTAAATTCTCATGCATTCTTAGATTCTCCTTAGATTATCTGGCCAACTATCTCCCTTTGCTTTGTGGCTGTTTTCTTCAAATAGAGCTATGGAATTTAAACACACTTGGTGAATGTGGGGCAGATAAATGAATAAAAATTAATAAACAAAGGAATTATAGAGTAGAGCCATTTTTAATGTTTTAATAATTTGAACTAGAATGCATATTATGTACGTGGACAGATTCTTCAAATCATCACACTCTGTAAATATTTGTTTTTTCTTTTAAATTAGAGATCCGTCTGTCAGTGTGAGCACAACACATGTGGAGAGACATGTGATCAGTGTTGTCCTGGTTTCCATCAAAAGCCTTGGCATGCTGGCACTCTCCTGCATAAGCATGAATGTGAACGTAAGTTGAAAGCAGTACAGAAGAGAAAATTTACTGCAACTGCTACTGAAAACTGAAAATTGGTCCTACGTGATTTTGCAGTTAATTTGGTTTCTAACCACACTGGTTTATGAATAACATTTGATGTTATGTTATTCACTTAATTAGACTGACTCAAAAGACTTAGCAGAAAAATTACATGTAGAGTTCTGGTTTCATTGAACTCAGAGAATTTTACTGTCACGTGGTGATATCTGAGGAATGCTATATTAAAAAATCATCTTGTGTAGTTTTTATAATCATGATGGTTTTGTTTTGATAAAACAACAGGGCTATATCCTGGTAAGTAAAAAAAGTCTCTTTACAGGTTTTTCATTATGTGAAGCTTTACTGGTGTGATTTCTGTATAAATGGCAATTTTACATGTTATAATGTTCATCTTTGCTGAAACAAAATATTTTTGTGTGATCTAAATGCAAGTGTCTGGGGGTTTTTTAACAGAAAATGCAACCTATCTGTTTTTCCAACATGGAAGGAAAATATACCTTTAAATACTAACTTCCCACAGGGTGGTAATTTAATTTTCAAACTTACTGTAGTAAGGGTAGTTATAATTGAACTTTAACATCTTAGTTCCAAAGGTCACATACCACTTATATTTCTGAATATAATAAAATCTAATGCTCTGTTACACTAAGCATTTATTCATTTGTAGGATTTCAGCAATAATTTTATCATGAGTGATTAAAAATAAATAAAAAGGAACAGATATGACCATATTTAGAGTAGTCATTTCTTGTTTGTGTCCTGTAAGCTTTGGTCACAGAGGTCTTTGTTTTAGTTGGAACTTTGTCTGCACTGGGAACGTATTATGGAGTGAAAGCAGGGTACATTTAATTTCATGGTTAACATTTAAGAGACACTTACACCCTGTTCAGTTCTCAATGAACTGTTGTACTGTCTTGGTGGAAACAGTTCCCTGGGATCTGGTTCAGATGTAAGAGGAATGCCTCCCCACAATGTTGACAAGGTTTGAACTTCTCTTTCTGATGAAATGACTGTTTTAATACCACAGGGAAAGGGACACTGAGCTACCTAATTTTCACTGCAACAGATTATTAGATTATCTTTCCTGTATTTGGACCTGAAGTCTAGAGTTCACATATAAATTTCAGAAGAAGATTGAAGATTGGGAATCCTTTTGTTCTGCCCCAGTTCTTACATGCATATGTTCAAGTGAGATGTTTTTAGGATGTCTTTCAGCTTTTATTTGAATTTCTTTAATTGACTCACACCATCATGCTTGTTGTGCATTTTCCTTACAACTCCTCTTGTATTTTAATTTAGATGACCCTTTCATGAATATTGGTGTATGCAATCACTAGGTTTCTGAGCTATCAATTTAAACAGGAAAAAAAAAAATAAAACAAACTAAAACAAACCAGGAACAACATAATTAGGCTGTGCCTGTCAACTTCTGTGCTCCCCAAGACAAAATATTGAGGAAAAGAAAATACAAGATACAGAATATCAGGCTGTTTGTAATGGGGCCACATTGCCTTTCACAAATGAAGTAGTAAATAAATGTTTGTATGTGCTTTTACAATATACACAGAACCAATGATAAAATATTGAAGGGCTCTTTTTAATACCTCAGTAATAGTGGGGCATCCCCAGTGGGAAAGTATTTGCTAACGCTTTCCTTCTCTTTTAGCATGCAACTGTCATGGGAAGAGTGAGGAGTGCTACTACGATCAGGATGTGGCAGACAGAAATCAGAGTTTGAATATCCACGGGGAGTACCTTGGGGGTGGAGTGTGTGTGAATTGTTCAGGCTACACCAGTGGCATAAACTGTGAGACCTGCCTGGACGGCTACTTCAGGCCAAAAGGGGTAAGCGCCTGCTCCCGCGTCCCTCTGCCACAGAGCTCAGTGCTCAAACCATCACTTCAGCAGGGCAGCAACTTACATTACTTAAATTACATTACTGCCATTTTGTGAATGTTAACTTCCAAATCTGACAGCGCAGCCGTTGCTTTTCACAGCTGGAAATGGATAAAGTTAACACTCAGAGAAATAGGGAAGTGAATTGTGTTGATATGAAGGAATGCACTTGAGGTCAAGGGCCTCCAGCTAGTATTTCAATTTAATTTAAAAGAGGATGTAGTCCTGTAAACAGAACTTTTGCCTCAGTAATGAATTTCAAGTTTTGTTATCAAAGTTCAAAGAAATATTGCTGTATTTGATATTGATGAAAGAGAGACTGTAACTCTATTTTTTTAAGTGCAATGTAGAATTAATAACCACTGAAATTCCATAGTGTTTCATGAATGTCTTTAAATTTCAGTGCAGTGGAAATTGCTTTTTGTATTCCATCATATAAGACTGTATTTTCATCTAAGTGGAAGCTGTCAAAAGATGAATCTTATATTAGGTTGTATTGTCAAAATGGGTCATTCCTGTGCTTTAGACAGCTACATTATTAGTGTGTGCTTGAATTGCTTATATTTCATCTGTATATTTTCAGTTGGCTAAATAATGGTGTTTAGTCTGATTGGTGTTCAGTCCTCAAAGAGAAAACATCAGCAAATAGCAGTAATTACATTTTCCCTGATAGACTAGATTTAGCCTTACAACTTGAGAAAAGGAGTACTGAGAAATTATTTCTTCAGGAGCAGGGCACTTACTTGATTTTTTTCCTCTGTTTTAAGTTATCATCCAGCTAAAAGGGATTTGATATATATGCATATGTTCATATAGTATATTCGTAGTACGTGCATGTATCTAGTTCATGAAGAACTTCTAATTTATATTCCTAGTGTGATATTAGACCGAGGTTTAAGTTTGGTTGAAGTAACCTCTCAAGAACAAAAGGAAATTGTTCCATTGTTTAATTGTTCCATTCCCTTTTCTTCACTTACCTTTTTGCTCTCTTACTGACTAACTAACATTAGTTAGTATTTTGAATCATGTTGAGCAGAACAACTGATCTTGTCAATATTACTTTAGGCAGTAAATGCTTAAAATCTACTTCATTGCATTTATTGATTTTAATTATATAAAGTTCTGTTACAATCTCTACAGTTGGTATGTTTTTAGTTGAAGACGTATTGTGTCTGAGTCACTACGTATTTCTAAATAAAAATCCCAAATGTAACTTTATTTGAATCACAGAACCTAGAATCATTTATGTTGGAAAGGACCTCTAAGAATGAGTCCAACCCTTAAACTAACACTGGCAAGTCCACCACTAAGCAATGTCCTTGAGTGCCACATCTACAAGTCTTTTAAATGCCTTCAGAGATGGTGACTCCACCACTTTTTGGGGCATTCCATTTCAGTGTTAGACAAGCCTTTTTATGAAGAAATTTTTCATAATATCCAACCTCTGGTGCAATTTGTGCCGTTTTCTTCTTGTTATAGTCTGCATGGACTAAGCTTATCAGCTGTCTTGTTTTTGTTATAGTGTAAGCCTCCTATACAAGTAGCCATTCTATCCTACTTTATATATAAGACATAAACAAATGTTTCCAATTTTTGAAGGTATGGGGTTTTTTCTTTTAACATCTTTATTTTTTAGGTATTGCCAGATAACCCAGACCCATGCCAGCCGTGTTCCTGTGATCCAAATGGGTCTTTAAATGATACTTGTGTCAAGGATGAGAAACATACAGAAGGAGGTAAGATTCCTCAAATATAGGGATGTTAAAAATGAAGTTCAGCAATGTTCAAAGAAATACTGAATCACATTTTTGGTATCTTAAACAAGAAAAAAACCCAAAAGGTTTGGTTTTGGTTTGTTATGGTTCTGTTTTTTAAATTTTACTCATGCAAACAGTAATCTGCATTGTTTTGTTTTGTTTTGGTTTTTTTTGTTTGGTTTTTTTTTTTTTTTTTTTTTTTTTTTTTTTTGGTACCACATATTCCCAAT